>JAKCPI010000076.1:0-20095 GCA_023213315.1 Euborellia annulipes
ATTTTAACTTTGCCCAACGACCGTAGGTAGGATTGGTGAAGTTTATATTACCGTAACAAAAAAAAGTCGAAATTGTACTGAAGAAGCTGCCAAAAATGTTTTTTGAGGCCCTTAGAATCCATTTAAGTAGTTTTTGGAATGATGTCTGTGTGTATGTGTGACGAGTGTCACTGGCGGATCCAAGAGGAGTTTCTCGGGGGGTGTAATCTGGTGTGACTGATCACTTTGCATACAATTTTTTCTTATTATCGGTAATTTAAAGGTGCATTCTGTAGTTGTTTACCATAATATATATACAAATCAAATTTTTAAGTATCCAGTTTTTAAAATTTTTTATATTAAAAATTTAATTTTTTTCAAAAAAAAAATATTTTTCTCAAATCTCTGGGTGACGGGGAGGGGGATTACTCCTTTGCTGCCCCCTTGGGCTGTGTTTATGGTCTGTGGTAATTTTTTTCGTCAACGAAAACTCAAGAAGCTATTTATTCAATTGTTTTGAAATTTTGCACACTGAAAAACTAAGTAGGTAAAGGCCAAGATCTGAAAAGCTTTTAGTAAACATCGGACCATTAGGGAGAGGAAAAGCTTTAAGAGGGGCGAGAGTATTTTTTCTTACATAACATAATTTTTTATAGACTTAATTCAGCAGCTTGGCTTTCTCCCGAGTAAAATGATATATTGTATAATATATAAAACATCAGTCATTAGGGGGGGACTCTGCAGAAGAGAGGGGGGGAAGTTGTGCGCACGGCTGAGTCCGACCCTTTGTTAAATCTCAGATGAGGGTTGGGGCTTGGAATTTTTTTAGAGAGGCTCAATTCAGATGACAATTATTTAAACTAAATTGAATAGCAGAACATTATTGTAGTGATATGTTTAATAGGAAAGAGGATGCAGTCAAATAATTGAGCCTCTATTTGATAATAAAACACTCTTCTAATAAAGAGTGTTTATTATCAAATAGAGAATAATTCTGTACATCCTTTCCCTGTTAGCAAATTATTAAAACTAGACAAAAGTTGGTGTATAGTCGATAACGCTAGTAACCAGAGGAAGAATTGGGCTTTAAATTTAGGCAACCAAATTGCCTTTCTTTTCTAAAATAATAAAAATACTTAATAATGAATACATAACTATCAGTAACACTTTTAGAATATTATCAATACATATAAAAAGTAGTTAAATATTACAATAGCATCAAAATGATAGTCCGTCCTCCGCAAAAGGGGAAGTCCTTATTTCGAGTCTAAAGGGCGTGATTTATCCAATCAAACCACAAACTCATCTCTCAAATTTCCTTAATTGATATATGTCCTTAGAAGAGGTATGAAAAAACCTTCAACTATTAATATTTCAAAGATAATTTTTTTTTTAACACTCACACTTTTTTTCCCATTCACACTAACATTCACACAGTCTTTTAAGGCAACTTAGGCCATATGACTTTATACGATAACCCTTATGAAAATATATATATTGGGCTGCAGGCATTCTTATTTAAGCCATTTGGTATCCCTCGACCCTTGGTATAGAAGGCAGGCGCTATACCAACTTCTACGCCAAGCCCTAGGGCCCAAACATAGTTTAAAATTATTTTATTTTATAAATCCCAGGCTGTTGTCTAAACTCAAGGCTTAAATCCCTCTTCGTAGTTCATAGTGGCACCAACTGTACTTTGATTTACAAAGCTGAAAAATTTTTTATTTGATTTCTTTTCTCTCTTCTTTTGTTCTCCACACCGCTTGCTTTAGTTCGACACCCGGCAAACTATTTTAAAAAATTTCTTAATTTAAAAAAACAAGTCAAAGAGTTTCATTTCACCACCTGTAATATAATATTAAACTCAACCCTTTCTTCAAAAAGCTTCCGAGAAATCTATTTTAATTAACCTCTAATTTCTAAAGTTAACCTCCCATCACATTAACCTTCTGTTATATATGTTAATAATTTCATAATTTGTTAAATGTAAGATAAATAAATAGTTGAATATTTTGCTTTTGTTTCGTAAAGAACCACAAAATATTTAACTTATTTTTATAATCTAGTAAAACATCCCCCGTTATTGAAATCATAATAATAGAGTCTCGGATATAATTTATCTCGGGGATGGCAAGTCGCGTGCTCGGGTGGGGACGGCGGTTTGCACCAGCGGCTGCTTTCTTCCGCAGGTAACGTTTCCACCCGCCACTTATCCTCTATTGATCAGATTGTCGTCGGCTTTCGTGACTTGTACATTTTTCATTCAATAAAACAGATGTTTGCCGTCACTAGGGCTGCTAATATATGAAATTACCTTTCCACCTAATAAATACAATATTTATAATCCAAATATAGAATATAAAAGACATATGTGTGGCCTCTATCCAAAATGATACTTTACCTTTTTTCTTCCAATAAAAGTTAATCTATTAATAATAGTTAGAGTATTTTCTCTCTCTAGGGTCAGGATTATTTATTTAAAGGTTCGAAGGATTAACCAAGTGCTTGAAAGATAATATTACCGATTGAATGAATGTAATTTATTTGCGTTTATTTTAAATTGATTTTTTTTTTAATTTTTAAATGGACGAATTAGATACATAAAAAATATAGTGTATTTGTTATGGCTTCCCCGATCTCATTTAAAGGCCTAAGATTAATAGACAAATTTTTGCTCTTTTACTTTCTCTTACTTATATTAATATATGTAATATATAGTGAGAAAGTATTGCGATCTTGTCAAAAATTCGATGTCGAGATTTTGATGGAAATACACGTTTTGAGATCCTGTGAGTCCAAAAAAGTGGGTCTCATTGGTCTGTCTGTGATTATCTATGACATGAAGGAAATGAACTTCAAGGTTGAAATTTTAAGAAAATGTTCGCGAAAGTTTTTTTTAGAGGTTAGGAATTATTTTTTTTAATATTCTTTGCCAATATTTTTCGTAATCACAGAACACAATTGTGATTTGCTAGCCAATTTTGAAAGAGAGTCTTTAGGAGCCTCTAGACCAGTGGTTCCCAACCGGTGTGCCCCGGCACCCAAGGGTGCCGCGAGAATGCCTAAGGGGTGCCGTGAGATATTTAGATAAAAAAAAATAAAAATAAAGAGGAGGAAAAATAATAAAGTTTTGCTAAAAAAAGGTCAAATGATTTTCACGCAAGTGGAAAAAAATTTTCCTCAGGGCGGAAAAAATTTCGATTTGATAGGGGAAAAAAAAAGGGTGCCGCTAGTGAGTAATATTATTCTCAACGCAGCTTTGGGGTGCCGTGGACTTGAAAAGGTTGGGAAACGCTGCTCTAGACAAAGTTGATATTAAGATCTCATTAAGTGAAATTGTACGGGAAAAGCGTCGTTTTTTATTGACCTTTTAACAATTTAGTCCCTTAAATTTTTTTTTTAATTCTTCGCTCATCTTTAATTAGTCTGCGACCTTTAAAAAAAATCCTGTTTTTTAATTTACTATATTTTATATTGTTTTCATCATTAAATTTCAATTAATCAGCTTAATTTTCCGAAAATTTAGGAAAGATTAAATTTTATCATGGAATTTAATCAGATAAAAAAATGAAATGCTTTTTTTCATACAAGATTTGATCTTTAAAATTCCACTAAATGGAAGTTAATTCGAAATTGATTTTTTTTTTTAATTTCTTCTAAATAGTCATCAGATTTTGGTTCTTTTCCCAACACAAATCTCTATTGTTTAAAAAAATTCAATTTTGAATTACGGTAATATTTATGTTGAAATTAGTAATTGGTTTTATGAATCTAATGAATTTCTTTAAAATGTTCATTTTTTTTCTAAAATGAATGCAGCTGGGACCCTTTTTCTCGCCTTAGGTCGTTCCAACGTCAAAAACGATTATCGTTTTCTTTCTTTTTTTTTATACCTATGTCACGTTACCTGCCACTTATAGGTTATTTAAAAAGGTTAATAAATAGAGTCGTAAGAATATCTGCAAAAATTAAAATTCTTTTAAATAATTTAAAATTTCATTATTGAACAAAAACCAGAAATGTAAATGGATAGTGTAATTTTCAAAAAATCTTTCAAATTAACCTTGAAAGTGTGTTTTATACAGTACTTAGCACGAGTTTTTATTATGCAAATGAAAGATTTCTTCATTGGTTGACTTCCCTCCCAGTTGTCATCTAAAATTTTTACTCACCGTAAATAAATTAATTTACGAAATATGTCTATCTATATATTTACTTTTTTTAGAGGATAATGCAAAGTAGTGAGATAAATTAAGGTTCAGTCAGTAGGGGGTCGTGGTAGAGAAGGCGAGGGGAGAGGGAGAGAAAACGTCTGCCACCTGGCATGCTAAAGTCTTCACAAATTCCGAGGGCAAATTTTCACTTCTAGACAGGCAGACTGATAGAAATATATTCATCATCTTTCATTAATTTTATATGGGAATATACCGGACTTCGATAATATTTAATACGAATTTTTTTAGAAGAATTATTTCTTAATAAATAAAATTTTTTTTCTAAAATATGATTGTTTATTTAGCTAATTGACTTTTTACTTTCTCTTACCTATGTATATATGTAATATATATATAGAGAGAAAGTATTGGATTCATGTCAAAAATTCGATGTCGAGATTTTGATGGATCTTCACGTTTTGAGGTCCCCTGAATCCAAAAAAGTGGTTTTCGCGACATGGTCTGTCTGTGTGTGGGTGGGTGGGTGGGTGGGTGGGTGGGTGGGTGGGTGGGTGTGTGTCAAATTTTAAGCATGAAGGAATTGAGCTATGAGGCTGAAATTTTATATTTAAGTTAAACACCCCCCGGGACCGGAAAAATAAGCTTTTAATCAAAATCGGCCAAAGAGTACTAGTACTTTACTGATGTACTTTTTCAGTTTTTTTCGATTTTCTCAAAATTCGCTCTAACGATTTTGATTAAAATTCAAAAATCAATTATTTTTTAGATGCTCTTTCAAATGTATATTCTCGTTTTGCCCTCAAAATTGTTTGAAGCACACTTTACTCTTGTGCTTCATAGGAAAGATAGGAGAAATGGTTGCCATGGTAACAAAATATAAATATTTTCCCATACTTATAAATTTTACATCTGAATTCAAATATTCCCTACTGCCGGGAACTAAATACATGTCGACACAAAAAATCTGGTGTGACAAGCACAGTGCACAACTTTCGATTACCGAAGGTAAGAGAAAGTTGTGTGCTGTGCGCCAGTCACACCAGATTTTTTTACTTTCTCTTACCTATGTATATATGTAATATATATATAGAGAGAAAGTATTGGATTCATGTCAAAAATTCGATGTCGAGATTTTGATGGATCTTCACGTTTTGAGGTCCCCTGAATCCAAAAAAAGTGGTTTTCGCGACATGGTCTGTCTGTGGGTGGGTGGGTGGGTGTGTGGGTGGGTGGGTGTGTGTTCAATTTTAAGCATGAAGGAATTGAGCTACGAGGTTGAAATTTTATATTTAAGTTAAACACCCCCGGGACCGGAAAAATAAGCTTTTAATCAAAATCGGCCAAAGAGTACTAGTACTTTACTGATGTACTTTTTCAGTTTTTTTCGATTTTCTCAAAATTTGCTCCAACGATTTTTTTTAAAATTCAAAAATCAATTATTTTTTAGATTCTCTTTAAAATGTATATTCTCATTTTGTGATTGAAATCTTCTGAAGACCACTTTACTCTTGTATTTCATAGGAAAGATATGAGAAATGGTTGCCATGGTAACAAAATATAAATATTTTCCCATACTTATAAATTTTACATCTGAATTCAAATGTTCCGTACTGTCGGGAACTAAATATATGTCGACACAAAAAATCTGGTGTGACAAGCACAGAACACAACTTTCGATTACCGAAGGTAAGAGAAAGTTGTGTGCTGTGCGCCAGTCACACCAGATTTTTTACTTTCTCTTACCTCTATATATATGTTAATATATATAGAGAGAGAAAGTATTGGTTTCATGTCAAAAATTCGATGTCGAGATTTTGATGGATCTTCACGTTTTGAGGTCCCCTGAATCCAAAAAAGTGGTTTTCGCGACATGGTCTGTCTGTCTGTCTGTCTGTGTGTCTGTCTGTGTGTGTTCAATTTTAAGCATGAAGGAATTGAGCTATGAGGTTGAAATTTTATATTTAAGTTAAACACCCCCCGGGACCGGAAAAATAAGCTTTTAATCAAAATCGGCCAAAGAGTACTAGTACTTTACTGATGTACTTTTTCAGTTTTTTTCGATTTTCTCAAAATTCGCTCTAATGATTTTGATTAAAATTCAAAAATCAATTATTTTTTAGATACTCTTTAAAATGTATATTCTCGTTTTGCCCTCAAAATTGTTTGAAGCACACTTAACTCTTGTGCTTCATAGGAAAGATAGGAGAAATGGTTGCCATGGTAACAAAATATAAATATTTTCCCATACTTATAAATTTTACATCTGAATTCATATGTTCCCTACTGCCGGGAACTAAATACATGTCGACACAAAAAATCTGGTGTGACAAGCACAGTACACAACTTTCGATTACCGAAGGTAAGAGAAAGTTGTGTGCTGTGCGCCAGTCACACCAGATTTTTTTTTAACATTCACACTTTTTTCTCATTCACACTCACATTCACACACTCATTCACAGTCTTTTCGGCAACGTAGGCCATTTAAGACTTTAAACGATATCTGTTATTAATTATTATACGTATTGGGGTCCAGGCATTCTTATTTAAGCCATTTGCTATCCAAATGCCTTAAATAAAATCTTCGGACTGCCTGGGGTCCGAACCCGCGACGTTCGGTATAGAAGGTAGACACGCTACCAACTACTCCAAGCCCCGTGGGCATATTGACTTTTAAGGAGTTTCTAAAATGAATCAGAGATAGTATATACAAAGCTAATTTTAATTTATCCCTTGTTGTTGTTGCTTGAAATTTATCAAGTAAACTTAGTTTCACCTTAAACTTTATACTATCATGTCAAAGGCTGAGCTTATACAGTTTTTTTACTTATTTATGATATGCAACAATTGGATGGAAAATAGTTTTTTTAATTAATTCAAAAATTAACTCCCCCTCCCCCCATGTGGCCGAGAGGGAAGAGCTGTTGACAAATGTCTATTTTGATAGTCTTAAAGCCAAAGGGCGCGTATTCGGATCCCAGGCAGTCTGATTAAGTTGAATTTATTTAAATCATTTGGTATAAATAAATGTGCCTGAACCCCCACATATATACTGTATCTTATTTAAACAATGAGTATTGCTAGAAGAAGATATTTTTTCTATTATAAAACAATAAATAATTCATTCGCTGTTGATTTGTGCTTTCATTAAGAAATATTTAAATAAATATACCAAATAGGGCTTACTCAAAAAAGTTGTTTGGTACTCGAATTTTATTAAAAATCTATTTTTCTGTAATCTGCTCAAACACCCGAGTATAATTTTATATGATTTCTTTGAAAATTTAAATTCGGAGCAAATTGGTACTTAAGCTTAGATAATGGCAAAAAAAGTTATAGAAAATTTCAACAGTCTTTAAATACCAAACTTAATATAGTATTTGAACTCTTTAAAATTTTAAATAGGATTAGTGAGATACACAAAAAAAAAACACTAGACTAGATTGTTTATTTTATTTAATTTACATATTCCATCGTCTATCTGTAAATGATTTTAGAGTTAGCACCTGTTATGTGAACAGAAATAATTGCAATATAATTTTTTAACGTGGATTCCAAAATTTTTTTTTTTTTAAACATTCACACTTTTTTCTCATTCACACTCACACACACATTCACACAGTCTTTTCGGCAACTTAGGCCATTAAAGACTTTGACGATAACCGTTGTAATTAATATATCAATTTGGAGTTCAGGCATTTCTATTAAGCCATCTGGTATCCAAATGGCTTAAATAAAATCGTCGGACTGCCTGGGTCCGAACCCGCGACGTTTGGTATAGGAAGTAGGCACGCTACCTACTACGCCACACCCGGGGGCATTTCAAAATTTAATTTTCTAAACAACTATAACAAAGCTTATTAAATTTTTACTGAGGATGTCCCAATTCTTAAAGTGTCCGCCATGTGTTTTATACAATAAAAATAAATGAATTGTTACAATAAATTTTTAGATAAAGTGGGGATATAAATCAAAATTTAATATTCTAAAAAAAAAAAAGAAGAAAACAAATAAATTTCGTAAATCATTTAAATTAGAGCACCCGTTCAAAAAGAAGTTGCACCCTTTTGTTCCTGTGGCGGAAGCTTGAATAGTGGCTAAGAAACCACCCCCACTGAGACGCGGACTTAATTTGGGGGACCCCGGGGGCAGCAATATGTCGGGGGCGCAGCCACTTCCGACCATTGGGAGTCGTTTGTTATGACCTCGGGGGTTGGGGCGAACACATCAAAGAAGTTCGTTACTCACTTGGAGAACATTTTCATAATAGCCATGTCGGAAGTCTATCAGGGGTGGTGAACGCCTTCCGATCTGATCGTTTCCAGATTAAAGGAAATATCTCAACTCCCAAGGTTAAAATGAATTTTTTTTTTCCCCTCGGATTTGAATAAATTTGAATAAACAATTAGCGTAGGTGATAAATGATTTTTATCCACTTGACTGAGAATCATATAAATAAACAATTGTTCTTTTTTTTAAGTCTTTTTAGATTCCATTTATTTAAATTTAAACTGATAAGCGTTGGCTCTAGTTGGAACATGATTTAATTAATTAAATTAAAACTAAAACCCAATTCGCGTGCCTGGGGTCCCGGGTTCGTTTCCCATGCCAATTTATTTCACATGAATCCAATCATTTATTTTAAATAAATAGGAATGAGTTCAAGGGCGGTCCCAGAGGGGGGTCAAGGGGGTCGTGACCCCCCCCCAAAAAATCTTTTTTTTAACACACACTTTTTCCCACTCACTCTCCCATTCACACAATCTTTTCGGCAACTTAGGCCATTTAAGACTTAAACGATACTCATATTTGATTAATATATATTTATTGGGGCCCAGGGCCATTTATTTATACTATAAAAAAAAAAAACAGTGACCCCTCCCAAAATGTAAGGCTAGGACCGCCTTTGAATGAGTTCTAAATGGACTTAGATGCCGAAAAAACTTTAAAACAAATAAAAATGAAAATCATTGTGTGGTTTTATGAAACCACGATGCAAGTGAAACTTTTTTTTCGGATCGTAGGCGTTCAACTGAAAAGTCGTTTTTCAGAAAATTATTCAATTAAGGGTATTTAAATCGCGTTTATAATCTTAACTTAATAATTGGAAAATGATGAATGATAATGGGAAATCAATAGACGTACGTATGTTAAAAACTGAGAACAATATTTATTTAGTAATTGAAGATTTGAATCATTTTAAATTATTTTAAAAATTATATTTTATCAATTTAAAAATTGAATAGTTAAATCTCACAATTATTTTTTTATAATTCGTCATATACGAGTATATTAAATTTCATCTTTCCTTTTTTGTCGTCACGGCTTGTGACGTCATGGCTTGTAGCGTCACGGCCTTTGACGTCACGGCTTGTAACGCGACATGGTGATTGAAGAGCGAAAAAATTTGAGGGGATCAAATAAAAGTTCCACTTTAAAAATAATAAAAATAAAATCATACTAATATATAAACCGCTAGCCACTGACTTCCGTTTAAGTGCCTGTTTACCACTCTCGCTGATTGGCCAGAGACAGAGGAAGTGGAGTCACTAAGGACAATTTTAAATCAGAGAGGTAAATTTAAAATTTTCAAACAGTGAGCAAGAATAAATTTAATGCATTTGCTTGAAACTAATTATTATGTGAATATTTTATTAACAAATAAAAATTAACTATGTAGTTTAAGAAGTAGACCTATATACAGTAGTATTAAATTAGAAAAAAAATTAAAAATGTTTAATCTTATTGGTTTTTAATAATATTGATTATTATTTCTACCCGAGGGGAGGAATGAATGAGTTTTCTAAGGAAAGGCATCGACATTTAATACTGAATCGATTATGGGTTTGCTATCAATTATTCCGGCCTGATATCTGGCTCTTAATTATTATGATTGTTTCGATTTTGTGGATCGCCGCGATGCGTGACAGCGTGGCACGCGCGTGCCACTATTAATACCCCAAAATAATTAATATAAGCACTGAACCAGAAGGGTTGTTGATGTTTATCCCCCTTTATCCATCTGCGATTCACCCTTTTGTTATTTTTCAAAATTATATTTATTTAACTTTTCACTCTTGGGATTAATAATCCATTTGGGTTTCTTTAAATTTTTTTTTAATTATACCTCAGAAGTCACTCGCAGGTATGAAGTTTTGGAAGTGAAACTTTCACAGTTGTAAATGTCTTTTATTTATATAACGTTTCAAACATAGTCTTCTTAAGATATAAGTCTTCAAGATAACATAATTGTTTATTTTTTTATTTTATTTTTTTAAACATTCACACTTATTTCTCATTCGCACTCACACTCACACACACATTCACACAGTCTTTTCGGCAACTCAGGCCATTTAAGACTTTAGTCGATAACCGTTGTAATTAATATATATATATGGGGGTTCAGGCATTTCTATTTAAGCCATCTGGTATCCAAATGGCTTAAATAAAATTAAATCATCGGACTGCCTGGGTCCGAACCCGCGACGTTTGGTATAGGAGGTAGGCCATAATTGTTTATGATTTGTATTTAAATATATTCACAGAATGATTGCTCGGAATTTTATTTGCCGAAAAGTCCAAAAAAAAAAAAAACTTTATTGTTGATATAAATAAAATTCCGAGCAATCATTCTGTGGACATATTTAAATACAAATCATAAACAATAATGTCCTCCTAAGTTATCTTGAAGATTTGTACTTTAAGAAGTTCCCTTCATATATTAATTCAATTAATAAATATTAATTATATGAATTTTCTTCACGGATTCGTACGATATACATGTAGGCCTATATAATTATTCTCTGTAAATAAATGATTTTTTCTCACACCTTCTTAAGCCCTTGGTAGATCTTGTTCGAGAAAAATTATTTTTAATATCATTATTTCTATTGACCGCTTGAAGTAAAGACTTATATCCTTTTATTTCCTAAATTTAATTTCTTAAAGGCAATGGTAATAATAGTGACATTTGCTTATGAAAATAAATAGTTCGCTCTTTGTTAGGGGCTCATTATTATAAGTAGATTTTCGAGTCAATGACTTTCGTATCAAACCAATTGTAAATGTAGATAAATGAGGAGTATTTTTTCTAGATATTCAAGTTACACTTGATTACAATTTTTTAAATTAACTGTCGGTATCTTATTCAGAATTTTAAACTGTATAAAATGACTCTTATAAGAGCTTTATTAATGAACTATTCTCTTTTTTGTTGACTGGGTCTATTAAATCCATCTATTTGAAGTCATTCATATCTGTTTCTCTATTTCGTTTAATGAGTGTGTATGAATGGGTGTAAAAAAACAAATTGTAGTTTAATTATCTCCGCCCGTTTATAGAGAAGATAAATTTTCTGAACATATTTTAAAAATAGAGATAAATCTTGATTCTTTGATAATGATGATGATGATGATGAATGAATAATTAACCAAGTTTTTTGTTTTATTTTAATTTCGGATTTTTTAACACAATTAATAATAAATTTGCTAAGATTGTGTAGGATGAGTTAGAAAAAAAAAATAGTTGTAATTTGAGTAGCGAAGCCCTGAGGCGTGGAGTGGAGAGCGAGAGATGTCATGTTTGGAGTAACCGCTTTGCCCCCGGGGGCACGTGCCTTGCTTGCCCCTAGGGCCCTTCAGGTCCCATGGGCCACTGGAGCGAATCATTGCCCCGACACGTGCCAAACTCATCCCAAGCCTTAACGAATTCGGTCTTATCCATACTCCTCGGTCGTTTATTTGAATATAATCCGGTTTTGCTTAAATATACGTTAAAGAACAAAACTAGAATCTGTTGTTTTTTTTTCTTCACGGTTAGACTATTAGTTTAAATTTAAAATAGCGAAATTAATAAAATATGTGAAATTCTAAAAAAACAATATTTAGTATATTATAATAGCTAGAAATGGGCAAAATCCTTTAAAAAGATTAACGATCCGAACCGGCGATCCAACAAGCTCGGGCGAAACGATCCGCTAATCCGATCAGATTTTTTTTTTTTTTTTTTTTAAATATTCACACTTTTTTCTCATTCACACTCACACTCACACACACATTCACACTGTCTTTTCGGCAGCTCAGGCCATATAAGACATTTACGATAACCGTTATTTATGAATTTATATATATTAGGGTCCAGGCATTTTTATTTAAGCCATCTGGTATCCAGATGGCTTAAATAAAATCATCGGACTGCCTGGGGTCCGAACCCGAGATGTTTGGTATATGAGGTTAGCACGCTAACCTCTACACCACGCCCCGTGGGCCCGATCAGATTTATAAATAGTATCGCTGTTCCGATTCGCAAATCCAGAACAGGAATCCGAAAATTCGATTCAGTTCCTAATTAAATCGACGAATTCGGCACAAATTTAGGCGTTTGGATGAAACATACAGAATATAAAAAGCTTTATAAAATTGGAAATACTTTGAAAAGGATCGCAAAAATCTAGGATTGCTAATCATTTGATCCGATCCTATCTAGAGAGAAAAAAATGATTTCGATCCAAATCCGAAAATCCTGGATCGGTTCCCTGGATTTAAATCTAAAAGGATCCTGTACATCCCTGGCTACAAAATATGATTAATAAAAAAAAATTATTTTTTTTTTCAAACAATTTTTTTTTTTTTTTATTTTGCCCGTTTAGCCTCGCGCCATTCATTGGGCCAAAACGTCTACAAAATAAATAACATAAACCATACAAAATTAATACAATAACAAAACAAAACAATTTTCTAATATAATACAAAAATTTATTATTAAAAATAAATTTCACAATGTTCGTTAATGAGTCATTAACAATAGTAGTACAGTGTTTTTTTATAACATTATACATTTATTATATTCAGAGTCGTCGACAGGAGAGGGTCTCTCTGGGTAAATCCCCTTCGGATCCCTACCTTAAATGCTTTGTAAATAAATAATAAATTTTTACTTAGATATATAGGCTACGCACCCTAGTGATCTAAGAGGGAAGGGGCTCGGGCCCACCTTTCGACAGAAAATAATAGACATTAATATTATGATTTTGATAATACAAAAGTTATTTTTGAATGCTAATTTAAAGACCAGAATTTATTTATTAATATATCTAATTGGGATTGCAAAAAAAAAAATTTGAAATTTTGTGGGGAAATTTACATTTCTATGTCTGCCAAAAGATTTGGTTTTAATTTTTTTCCTATACCCAAACACATCTATTGAACGTACCCCGGGAGCCATTGGTATATATCAATTAAATGGCCTCAAGGGTCGAGAGAGCAAAAAAAATATATTGTTTACTAAAAGTTTATTATTGAAGAAATAGTCATTATTGACTAGAATACATTATGTACGCTATTTGCAACTAGCAAAATGAATTTTAAAATTATTAAATTTTAAACTATAGAGTGCAATAAATAAATAATTAAACGTTAAACTAAAAATGTCCAGCTGAATGATTTAGGAAGGCAATTCCCGAATTCGGGCACCAGCTGTTTTGGTGAGGTCTCTCTCTGTATATTCTAATGAAGCTTCTTCCTAAACCACGGCCCCTTATATAAAAAAGAGATGGGAAGAAAAGGCATGTTGTGTCGGACATTGAAATACAGACCTGGCTGGCTGGCCCTTTGAACCTTTTTGGACTATTTTTTTTTTTTTTTTTCGTTCTTTGGCCCACCAGTTGAATGTTTACCAAGAATTGCTTAATTCTTGTAAGTTCAATAACCCTCCTTTGAAACTTTGGTTGTCATTTCAAATTAAAATGTAACAAAAGTATTTCTCGAAAAAAAAAATAAAATAACATAAATTCAAGCTTAATCAAATGCATCTAATCGTACTATTCTTTGGACAAATTTACATAGATAAGAAAGAATGCGGTTATTTTACAAAATCATGCCGGCTTTTTAATGGAGAGAATTAAAAAAAATTAGAAATAAAAATCTGGTGTGACTGTCACACAGCACACAACTTTCTCTTACCTTCAGTAATCGAAAGTTGTGTTCTGTGCTTGTCAAACCAGATTTTTTGTGTCGACATGTATTTAGTTTCCGACAGTATGGTACATTCGATTTTCAAGATGTAGCCTACAAATTTATAAGTATAGGAAAATATTTATATTTTATTACCATGGCAACCATTTCTCCTATCTTTCCTATGGAGTACAAGAATAAAGTGGTCTTCAGAAGATTTCAATGGCAAAATGAGAATATACATTTTAAAGAGCATCTAAAAAATAATTGATTTTTGAATTTTAATCGAATTTTGAATTTTAATCAAAATCTTTAGATCGAATTTTGAAAAAATAGAAAAAAAACTGAAAAAGTACATCAATAAAGTACTAGTACTTTTTGGCCGATTTTGTTTAAAAGCTTATTTTCACGCTCCAGAGAGGTGCCTAACTTAAATATAGAATTTCAGCCTCATAGCTCTTTTCCTTCTTGAGATATTATGTTCACAGACAGACCATGTCGCGAAAACCACTTTTTTGGATTCAGGGGACCTCAAAACGTGTATATCCATCAAAATCTCGACATCGAATTATTAAATGAATCGAATACTTTCTCTCTATATTAACATATATAGAGGTAAGAGAAAGTAAAAACATTCAGTGACAAGACTAAACACAGCAGCGGCTTGGGAAAAAGAAATATTGATAACCAAGAACCGAAATACTTATCGAATAAATTAATCCCAAATTGCCTGAATTTTATGATTATTTTTCTTCTTGCATATAAAATTGAAAATATATAAAAGTTAGATAACGAATAAAAAAAAAGAGAGCTATTTCAAGCCAACCAATTCATTCGCCATTAACTCTGGTCAGTTAATAATTCTAAGCAAGTCGTTGGGTACCTAATAACTTAATAGCTGCCAAAGGAGTCTTTTTCTCGTTGCATTTCTTCTTCCTTCAACGCTTATATTAATAACCCGGTGTGAAATAATAACATCGTCTCGCTGGATTAAATGATCTCTCTGAGAAGAGAATTTCTCGGGACGCGTGTCTTTAATAGCAGAGAGAGCTGAGATTGATCTGCTGTCAGGG
Organism: Euborellia annulipes; assembly: GCA_023213315.1. Lineage (NCBI taxonomy): Eukaryota > Metazoa > Arthropoda > Insecta > Dermaptera > Anisolabididae > Euborellia > Euborellia annulipes. The sequence continues at coordinate 15,175 of JAKCPI010000076.1, forward strand.
ATAATAACCTGGCAGTTGGGGGGGGGGGGGAGATGGCATTTCAAAATACAGAGATAATGACTGCCGACAAAACGGTCATATTTGGAAAGTGACAATTAAGTTCCAGTGATATCTTGTTATCGATTTGCTTAATAATATACAAGAATATTAATTTAATGTCCAAGTATAGATAAAAAAAATTTAATGAATTTAAAAAATCCTTTGGCATGTTTTTTTTTAGTAAGTAAAAACTTCTTTGGCATCACCGCGTACAAAATTTTTGCTGGAGAGTGAAAATTCACAGTCGCCAGTGAGATAGTCAGCTGCGCCCGGTTTTGCTGTGTCACTGAATGTTTTTAATATTTTTTTTTGCAAAATAAATTAATTAAATTAAGCAGGAAAATAGTAATTAATACTAAAATTCGGTGTTGCCCTTTTCCGTTACTGAGGCCATTTACGGTTTTGAACGTAAAGTATTATACTGTATATTTTATTATTGATAAGTACCGGATGGCTACCGAGGGGCTTTCAACGCGTTGATTCCTGGGGTCATCCATTTTGCCTCGCTTTTCGGATGCAACGTAGATGTAACGTAGCTGCAATCGCTCTTTTCTCTCTGCCTTACTACAATATTCACATCAACATCTTTTACCAAGAGAAGGAAGGAGGGAGCTGATAGCATTAATTGATTAGCCTATTTCTGGGTTTAGTTTGATAGGCCTGTATGCATTGGCGGATCCAGAGGTGTTTCTCGGGGGGGGGTAATCTGGTGTGACGCGTCGCACAACACACTATTTTTTCATAATTTCGGTAATTTAAAGGCGCATTCTGTACTTGTTCGTCAGAATATAATTACAAATCAAATTTTTAAGTATTCATTTTTAAAATTTTACATTAAAAATAAATTTTTTTTTTCGAAAAAAAAGTATTTTTTTCAAATCTCGGGTGGGGGGGGGCTAATTACCCCCTTTACCTCCCCCTTGTATCTGCCCTTGCCTATATGTAATTAGTACAAAGGATAAAATTTTGATGTAGTATAATATTGAAATAAATATTCCATGGTATTTTTATTTCTCTTTCTTGTCAACAATAGTAAGGAAATATTGTTTTACCCGATAAGATGTCTAAATAGGTACTTAGTCCCTAATAGAAAAATAATTTTTTGCTATTTCGAACCTAAGGAGTCCCTACACGATCAGTCAGACTGTCAGTATTTGAGCGGAATGGCGTTTTGACTGAACGTGTTTGGGCAAGACTGAAGGAGTGACTGATGGCCGTTTTCTTTTTGTTTTTCATTGTTACTTAGAGGCAGGGAACTAAGTTAGTTTAGTTAAGAAGAAAAATTAGTGGCTTCCCACAATCGAATGAACTAAAAAGAACTTGATTCTGACTGGTAGTCTGAATGATATGTGTAAAATTATACTTGAATGAAGAAAATACTGACGGTCGGACTGATTCACTCAGACTGACATTCGGACTGGGCCCCTTTAGGAAAAAAATTTCTTACTTATATTGTTGAGGCTTATTAAAGGTGTTAATAGTTTTTCTTTTACATTTTCTTATAGCTAATAAATTATAAAAATTTTAATGTCATTCTTGTTTTACTTCCTAAATATGCGCCTATTCTTCAATTTTTGCCTAATTAGCAGTGAACTTATATAATTAATTAATATGAACTATTAATTAAAATCGTTAATTTATCCTCAAACATAAATTCTAATTAATGAATATAATATCATAAATTCGTCTTTAAAAAAACATAAATATCCTCTCTTCTTTCTATCGAGTATATTTATTGCTTTCATTGTAGAGCTTTTGTAATTATACCATTTTGTTTATCAAAATATCACGGAAGGTATAAAATATTTTCGGTTGTTCGATTTATTTTCTTTTTTTTTTAGATACGGTTAGTTATTTGTAGTGTAATCAGCAGATGGTCTCGGAAAGCACGGGAAACCCTTTCGAGCCTCCCTTTGGATTTAATATTCATTATTTAATTAAAAAAAAAAATTTTAAACAAATAAATCCTGTTCAAGGAGGTCTTGGCTCTCTCAAGCAAGACCGGTTCTTAAGCATAAGGTTTAAAGGGAATTAAAATAAATTTAGAGAAGGAAATCAAAAATTGATGAAAAATCCTTCGACGAATCCGTCGACTAATAGAACTTAATAGAATGTGCTTTTCAATCATATAAACAGCATATTTTGAGAGATGTTTTTATTTTTAATTTTAATTGGATATAATTCTCCCTGATTTTTTTTCTTTCGAATTAGAAAATAATTCGATTTCAATCAAAACTCAACTCGCAAAATATTTTTATCTTGAAAATTTATTATTTTACAAATTAAATTAATTAGTATTATTTAAACATATATCTTAAAAGTAAACTAGTTTGTTTTTGTCTGCCATCAATCAATTAATAGGCTTAAAGGCATGAGAACTTGGATGTTTCTCACACTTAAATATACAAGTCTTGCTCACCTTTTGCACTTACTGTTAGAGTAAGTAAGCCCTTGAACCAGTCATTCTTCATTTCACATATTGTTTGACGATAAGAGAAGTAAAAAATATTTAATATAGCTGAACATTTTCCCATGGATGACAGAATTTAGTTTTTGTTTAGGTGTGGGAAAGTAGGGCAACCCATTGACCAACCAGACCCCATCTAGAATGGATTAGTTAAAATAACAGCTGAACAGCAATTAATCAAAAAATGTGTTGGTCATATGGATTGCCTATCGACCAGTTATCAAAAACATTCATTTTCTGTAAACCAATATTTATAAATATAGAACTCGCATATTTAACGGAATATTAAGGACTTCTTTTTATGCAGGCTTTTATTTGACTCCTCCTCCACCCTTGCGACTTATGTATTGAAGGCACCCCCTAGGCATTAATTTCCAGTAATCAAATATTATTTTCTACAACCCAATCGCAATAAAGTTTCAATAATTTGAACATTATCAAAGCATTTTTTTCTAGCTATGAAATTTTTTCTTTTTTTTTCAATATTTTTAACAATAGCATGAATGCGTTTTTGATAATGTGAATTTCATCTTGTTTTTATTGTCTTTTCTGTCTCTTTGATAAAAACACCCAGGTATCAGTTCTTGACAAGAATTATAAGAATGCTCTCGCTATATATTTTTTCACCATTAAAAAACTATTACAACTCTTAATTTGTCTGCTGGTTAATTATTACTTTTTGGATGGATGATTGAAGGGTCTTTTTCCTTCTCTTTGAAATCCTAACATGTTCTGCTTTTTAAGTTGCTTTTGAAATGCGTTCAATTCCTTTTTCCCTCCATTGTAACAAAAAAAAAACAAAATAACTGAAAAATCCCAATGTTTGTTTCTGTTTTGAATTTAGATCTCAAAAAGTTTTACTCACGCACATTTTCAAGTCTTGCAATCGATCAAATATGACGGTCCTCATTGTCTTCTTAAATGCATTTAGCATACAATAGCCCTTTTGTCTAATTCGGCTAAATCAAGAAGCATTCCTTATTTAGGGGCAAAATCGCTTCTCATTTCGTCGAAAAATAAATCTCAGTCAAATTAGGGGTTTTGAAAGGAGTAGGAGTCTGATAGAAAAAATTAAAAATAAATTTTATATATAAAATCTGGTTTTCTTTTTTATTCAAGCACCTTTGTAATAGAGGATTGTTGATTTCTAAATAGGAATACGGTATAAATCTCAAAAATTCCTTTAAAAGTTTGTTGATAGAATCTAAATCTTAAAATTATTAAATGAAAAAGGTAAAAACCAGATTTGATTTTTACCTTCCATTGTATTTAATTAAATTAATCTTTGAGAAAGAATCCAGAAATGCTCTTTGTTCTCTCACTCTATCGGTATATTGGCGAATAAATCCTTTTATATGAAAAGTCATTAAACCTCTTTCGATTCATTTATAATTACCTGTCAATAACTTATAGAATGCAACAAATATTAATCGGTGCATTTATCTGATAGCCTCCCAGGGCTTTATTTGGACATGTTTTTCGGCCAGTCTAATTGTATAATGAAGCATTTAACTTTTATTATTCTATTCAAGTTGTCCCCATACAAAAACGGCTTGATTTTCAATCTGTTGCGCGGCAAGATGCAATTTTCGAGTTTTTACAACGAATACAAGTTGCGAAGGGGACGGTTTTCATCAACACATGGTCCAGAAAAAAAAAATAAAAAATAAAATGAACTCTGTTATCTCACCGACTGTATAACTATTTATTTCGATTATGGTCGCTGAGGGATCCTTAAACAACTTATAAGGCGAAAGTGTTGCATTTTATACAAAGAGTTAACGGTTTAAAATCCAAATCGGGAAATCGCTTAGGGCTTTATTCTTCTCATTTTGAAACATTTGTTGATTGATTGAGATGGAAATTAAATATTTATAATCTCTATATAATAAGATCTGATGGTGAAATAATAAATAAATAAAGATATCGAATATCTTATAAATAATTAATTTCTTGTATATTAATTTACTAGATTAATAATATAGCAGATTCTGAATTATTTAATTTTTTGACTTTATCGATAGAAAAATTAGGATATTGATAATTTTTTGAAATTTTATTTTGGTTGAAAGCTAGAAATTTATTCCTGTTGATACATTTTGTTGGAAAATATTATTAGTATTCATATTTTACAAAAAATATGCCCTTTATCATTTGAAATAAAAAAGATGTAAGCATAAATATATTTTTTTTAAGATAAAGCAAATTGGCGAGATATGTTTGTGCTTACAATTGGTCAAAAATTGCACCCCCTGGAAGTCGGACCGGGACCTCCACGCTTTGACGGCGGGTGGACCTACCCTTATCCCAGGGACCCGCGCAATTAGCATAACATCTCGCATCCGCCTATTATAGTCAATGAAATTCAAATTTCGTTGGCTCTCGGGCTTGGTTTAGTTAGTAGCGTGCCTACCT
>JAKCPI010000077.1:0-21664 GCA_023213315.1 Euborellia annulipes
TGTTCCTATCTTATGTCAAAGTTTATTATGAGGCTATGCCTCCCCCAAGCACCCTGTTAGTGGGGTAACTCGTCTCAATCCTCTCCCTGGACCATTATCCAGAGGAGGAGGCTATGCATCACAAATGAATCCTGGTGGCTCCCAATTCGACTACCAGTGGCCATGGGCCCTTGAAAAGAGCCAGTACGAGTTCTTCCTGGACCAACTGGAGGCTGCGACTCCAATCAACCATCATCAACTACAGATGAGTCCATTCTTATTTTTTCCCCCTTCCCCCTTTAATTAACGTAAATTAAACTTGCATATAATAATGCATATAATAAACTATAAACTTTCTAAATATAATTTATTAAACAATTATGTGAATGATTATAAATATAAAATTATATCTAATATTTAAATTATTACAACAATTTATAAATACGATTCAAGGCTTTTGTGTCTCAATGAAGCGAAGCTAGATACTCGTTACACCCCACCTTACCGGCGTTGTTGCGAAGCCAACGACCGGTAAATTAATTTAATTACATTGTAATTAAACCCCAAATTAAATTAATGTTATAAAAATATGAAATAAAAATAAAATTTTGTTAACCAATTTTGTATACTTCATTGATGTTTCCATTGATAAGTGACTTTGCACGTTATATGGTGGAGGTACAGCTGGGATTAGTGAATGATTGGCTAATAATTAATTAATGAGTAATTAATTAATTATGTTTTAATTAAGTCATCAATGGAAGCATCAATTTTTATTTACATTCACGCCACCTCTTAAAGGACTCAGCCCGAGACACAATAGCCATTGAGACCAATGAATTTTTCTGTTGATAGTCCCCCACACCTCCTACCTTTTAAAATTAAATTTTTATTTACAATAATTCAAGGCCATCAATATATTCCATAATAATGAAATGAAAATATCTTTTTTTATTTTTATGAATTGAATTTTAAGTTAACAAAAATGCATCCTCTTCGAAAGGCTGTGTTCCATGCGCTCGATGTATCGGACTCGGATAATGATAACTATCTTTCTGAATTAGGATTCAATCAAAGACATCGAAGGTACCCCTGCAGGCCTAAAAAGCCCAGGAAATCCAAGACCAAACCTCGTAATCTTGATCCGTCTACCTTAGAAGAGTTTCCCTTTGCCGAGGAATATTTTGTTACCGAATCTCCTCCGTCCCCTTATGTAAATGTTGCTTTTGGTTCGTCTGATGAGCCTTTTTGGGCCACCACCCCTGAGTTGAAACAAGATTGGCTAGAGTTTCAACAAGAAGAGTTAGAGTTAGCGAAGTTTCGCCCGGAACCTCAATCGAGTTCGAGATCGCGACCAACTCCTAACCCCTATGATTGCTCCGACTCCGAGGAAGAGCTTTTCGACCCTGTTGATTATCTTTATAAGGACCCTCCATCCGACCATGAGTCAGATTTCATGGATGAAGGTGCTGCTTTCTTTAATGAGGATAATTTCCTTGTTGATGACGACGCCAACCATCAGATGTGCTGTCATTCCACCCTGCCCGGGAGACCTGATCAACCTCTTGAGTCAGTCAAGCCATCTCCAAAGTTGCCCCTCCAACCCTCCGTGGCTACAAAGCCTGAAGCAACAGCGAAAAAGCCCTCCTTCGTTCTTAAATGGGTGCCACCTAGTGAAAAGTATCGTCCTGTACTAGAGCCCAGTGCGCCCGTTAACCGGGAGCCACCGTGTGAAGAGATTCACATCCTCCCGTTGACGTCTGAATCGGGTGAGAATGCTCTTACCCTTCCCCTCGTTTCTGTTGCTTCTGCTGCAACTCCACAAATAGAGCCGTTGTCCGTGTGCGACTTCCCTCTAGAAAGTAAAAGTCTTCCATCTCCCTCGGAATCTGCTGACGGTGCGATTGCCCTTCCTTTAGTTTCGGCGGCTTCTGTTGAAACACCAACGATAGCTCCGTTGCCCATAAGTAGCTCCCCTCTCTTTGACGAAACCTTTCGTCAGTGTCAAGATAGACTCGCGCCAGAGACCGTCGCTATGGTCGCGGAAATTCAACAAAGTTTTGCTCGACTTGACAAAAGATTAGCTCAAAATGAGGCTGACCGGCTAGCTCGTAGGGCTGAATGCCCTCATGATGCTCTGGCCCCTCCTCTCATTTCCGCTACTCCTGTTGAAGCCACCAGGATAGATCAGCTGCCAGTAAGTGACTCCCCTTTCTTGTCCCCAGTTGAAAATCCTGCCCCTGTTCCCGTGGCGCCGGTATCGGAGCCTAATCCTCTCCTGCCACCGGCCTTGTCTCCCATGATCCGTGCCCCAGAAGTAGCTCAAGCCTCAATTCCCCCGGTTCCCCCTGCAATGAAGACTCCAATCGGTATTGACGAATTCTTGCGTCAGGTGCAAAATATGTTCGCGCAAAATCTAGCAGACATGCGCGCCTATAATGCCGCCATGTTCGCCAGAATGGACCAAAAATTTGATCACACTAACCATAAGGTAGGCCAAACTGATACGACACTCGTGCATAAGCTTGACCAAGTCAAGCCGGGGCTGCGATCGGCATGGTCCGAAATTCCCGTCGCCTCAGTTGAAGGTACTGTGCCCTATACAGCCGAAAAAGTCCACTTCGCAGCCATTGAAACAATTGACTATAACATGTGTGTTCTTGAGCCACCCAGCGTCCTCCCCGTAACCGTGCCTAAACCTGTTCACTTAACTCCGGTCTCCCACTTTGAAGAGCTGGAATCCCCAATTGAACCTGCCAGTCTTGCTCTGGAAACTGCTCTCGTTCAAACCCAAGTCCACCCTGTCGCTGTAGTTGAACCCTGTGAGGTTACAGCTACTCCACTGCCCAAAGTCGATGGTAGTCCTACCCCGTCAGTCCAGTGCCGTCCAACCATTGACTGCACTCAGCCACTCAAAAAGCCTCCCATCGATGTAGTGCCCCCGCTCTGTGTCCCACAGGCTTGTTCAATATGTAAAGTATCCACTATCAAAGCCATCTTTTCAGCCTATTCAAACAGGAACCTTGCCTTTGGAAATGTTACCAGGCAACCTGTCATTGATATAGTTCAACCCGGTTGCTATATAACCGAGTCTTTTGTGTCCTCTCATTATGAAGCGCTGTCTTCTTTTCCTGCCACATTTAAATTGTCTTCTTCTTCCGATTTGTTACCGGAGACGCTCTCGCTGCTCAATACTAATGATCCCCGTGTACTATATGCCCTTGAAAATGAGAAGTTTGAGTCTGGAAAAGCCTCAACCGGTCCAGTCAGCTCTCCTCCGGTGGATGAAAATTGTGTAAAGGTTGTTTCTTGTCTAATACGAGTACATCCCTCTGCCCTAGCGCTAAATAAATTATTTTATAAACACAGGACGCGTTTTAAAGTAGTTCGCCAAAAGCAGCATCTACATGAAACCGTCTCCCGGATGTGACCTTTTAATCCCGGACTTTGACCTTCTATCATGGACTTACTAGTAGGCATTGTCGCTTGTTTACCTTTTGTTGTAGCTTCTCGGGTTGCTTAGAAAAATGTTGAGTAATTTTTAAATTAATTTAAATAGGCCTCGAAAATAATATAGAAGGAATATAAGAAAAATTTGAATTGTTTGCGAGATTAAAGTAAAAGATGGAAAACCGAAAATGAGAGGGAAAATAGAAGTTAGGTGTCGAAAATATTTTTTTTGATGATAGTTAACGAGGGGTTGATTTTTTTTGATGAGGAATTAAATATTGAATTGAAATGTAAGAGAGGTATATGTTTTTGAAAATAGATTAGTTTTTGGAAAAGATAGAATTGCAAGTTTGAATTTTTTTTATGTGAAAGGTGTCGCTTGAAATCAAGTTGAAAAGCTATGTTTTTAGTAAGGGTGCTTTCGTACGAATTATTCATAATAAAAATCAATTAATAATTAGACCCGAAAGGAAGAAGATAGAGTAATATATTGATGTGCTGATGTGTTGTTTTTTTTTTTGATATAGTAAGTTAGGATGTCTTATTATTTCAAAGGTGTGTGTGATTGTCAATAGGTGTTGCACTGGTTGACAAGAAATTGTCAAAGCAATTGTGAATGGAAAGAGGCAACAAAACAAAATTAAACATAAACAAATCACTAAAACTAGTGAAAGATTTAAAGTCCAGAGAGACACCTTAAATAATCAATGAAACAAAAATCATTGACTAAAAAAAAAAAAAGCAAGTAAAAATAAAGCAAAAATAAATAAAAACGATAAATATTTTCATCAAGAATGCTTCAGCCCCCCCCCCCCCCCCTTCCCCATGATCCCTTAGTGAAGTGAATAAAGTGAAGGTGTTAATTTTAAGTAAAGCCCGAGAGGCAAAGGTTATGAAATCATGTTTTAGTCTGGCCTAAGTGGCAAGTGAAATTGAAAATGTATAGCTGTTTTTAAGTTATGCCCTGCGAGGCAATTTTCTTGTAAGAGTAATGTTAATGGTGCAAGGTTGATTGAAGATGGTAGTTTTGAGTAAGCAATGATAAAAAAAAAAAAATATATATATAAAATAAAATAAAACTTATGCCGATGCATCGATGCAAATCTAAGATAGCGAATACCCGCCCAAAATTTTAATAATTCAAAAAAAAAAAAAAAAAAAATAGTTAAAATATAGAATCAAAAGATGGAGCCGCATAGTCGTACAATTTGTCTGGTTTGTAATGTTTTTATGAGTTGGGATAATTGGGTATAGCCAATTATGTCTTAAGGGGATTAAATTATTGAGTGAAGTGAATATTAAAATTAGTAAAACGTTGTGATTCACGAGCCCTCTATTTTCGAAGGTGGCAGATTCGCATTTGAATAGGAAAATAAACGGCCAAAGTGCCAAACTTTAAATAATTAAAAAATGAGCGTGGCTCAAGGGTCAAAGAACCCACAATTTGTGTCTGAGGATCAGGAAGGTTACCTCACGAATAGGAACTTGTCCAAAAATGATTCCAGCACCCCTATTAATTTGCATTGTGTTAGGCCACAAGGATGGACCTTAACACAATGTCTTTCTTTTCTTCGTGGCTAAAGGTGGAAATGACGAATCTAGCCTCCCGCTCAATTGTGAGTGTGCAGACGGAACCGACGTATAATTGCGATAGGACCGACATTTCGGTAGTTTGTTCTTTTTTTGTCTAAGTGGTAAAGCCAATTTATTGTTTGTAATGTATATAGTCAGATGGTTAACATATGTCGATGATGCATGGCCAATAACTGATTTGTCAATTTTTATTGTTATAGGGTCAAAAACTTAGGTTTAATTGAATGCACGCGGCTTAAGTTTTCTTAGTTTCGGTATTGTTCTCACCAGAGATTATTAAAAAAAAAAAAAAAAAAAATTTTTTTATTGTGAAAAAAAAAATTTTTTTTTCTTTCTCGTCGGGGATATAATGGTCAAAGCCCTATGAGCTCGTTTCCTGGCCAATCCCTTCCTCTATTGACTCTGGACCCCAGAATCTTTTAATAAGGTCTCGAATATTAAGTGAAATTTTATTAATATGTAATTATTTAATTTTCATTTAATTTTTTTTTTTTATAAATAAGTTACTAATTTATTTAATAAATTATTTTAATCAGGTCAACAATCCCAATTAGTGGAATAATTAGCTTTAATTTCAATATTGTTATTGAAATATTACTATAGTATTATTAATTAATTAATTATATATAAAATAAATAATTAGTAATTGTCTACCAGCCTTCAAGGCAACCACATCGCCTCCCCAAATAGGCCTTGTGTTCCTATCTTATGTCAAAGTTTATTATGAGGCTATGCCTCCCCCAAGCACCCTGTTAGTGGGGTAACTCGCCTCAATCCTCTCCCTGGACCATTATCCAGAGGAGGAGGCTATGCATCACAAATGAATCCTGGTGGCTCCCAATTCGACTACCAGTGGCCATGGGCCCTTGAAAAGAGCCAGTACGAGTTCTTCCTGGACCAACTGGAGGCTGCGACTCCAATCAACCATCATCAACTACAGATGAGTCCATTCTTATTTTTCCCCCTTCCCCCTTTAATTAACGTAAATTAAACTTGCATATAATAATGCATATAATAAACTATAAACTTTCTAAATATAATTTATTCAACAATTATGTGAATGATTATAAATATAAAATTATATCTAATATTTAAATTATGACAACAATTGATAAATACGATTCAAGGCTTTTGTGTCTCAATGAAGCGAAGCTAGATACTCGATTACACCCCACCTTACCGGCGTTGTTGCGAAGCCATCGACCGGTAAATTAATTTAATTACATTGTAATTAAACCCCAAATTAAATTATTATGTTATAAAAATATGAAATAAAAAATAAAATTTTGTTAACCAATTTTTGTATACTTTATTGATGTTTCCATTGATAAGTGACTTAGCACGTTATAGGCTATTTAGATTTCCTTCTCAATATTCCTCAGGCATAGAGAAAATACGCTTTAGATTAATTTAATATCTTACTTATCGACAACCGAAATTAGTTTACAGAAAAATAAAGGCAAGAAAAATTCTCTAGATAAAATCATGAAAATTCGTCAAGAAATTTCTGAGTTCATAAGACATCAAAATCTTGACATCAAATTTTTGACATGAATCCAATACTTTCTCTTTCTATATATTAACATATATAAAGGTAAGAGAAAGTAAAAATTAAACGTGTGTTGCCCTGAGGGCGCCCAGCTACCAAAACGTCATCAGAAATATATAAATAACTTTAATTTTTAATTGACGTTGAGTAGAATGTTTCTCTACAAATAGAGAAATTAATAATAATAATGTCTGGATTTATTTGACATGGATTTCTCAATTGAAAACTAATATTTATTAAATAAACAGCCCGCCATTATAAATCGAATATAAGTGGAATAACAAGTGAATATTTACTTAATAAATAGTAAGAGGAGTAATTAAAAATAATAAATCATCGTATTAATGGAGATCAAATACGAACGTATTTATTTATTTAAATCCTTACGTTGACTCGACTAATCCATAACTTTCTCTTACCTGTTTACGTTGGAATAAAGAGAAAAATATTGAAATCTTGATGACGAGATTTTGATAGAAATACATGTTTTGAGTCCCGCAAAGTGTCTGTTTGTGAACAAAATATCTCAAGTACGAAAAGAGCTAGGAGGTTGAAATTTCATATTTAAGTTACGCATCCCCCTGGCACGTGACACGAAACTTTTGAACAAAATCGGCCAAAAAGTACTAGTACTTTACTGATGTAATATTTCAGTTTTTATTTGATTTTCTCAAAATTTGTTCCAACGATTTTGATTAAAATTCATAAATCAATTATTTTTTAGATGCTCTTTGAAATGTATATTCTTATTTTACCCTTAAAATTGTATTTCATAAGAAAGATAGCCATGGTTACAAAATATAAATATTTTTCCATGATTATTAATTTTACATCTTCTTCTTCTTCCTTATTCGCTTTAATCCCGCGGTTTCGGGGTCGGCAGTTCATGGGTTTTTACGACCTGGAAGGAAAAGAACAGGCCGGCCCGTCGCACGATCGTTAAAAATTTAGAAGGAAAGAAACTGACATGCAAAGAAAAGAAGTACTTAGCGTATAAAAGAAAAGAATAGCAACTATGAATAGTTCATTTATTAAGGTCCCTATGCTGACGTTTCGGTCTTGGCCAAGACCATCTTCAGAGCAAGCAGGCTGTCAATATGCAATCAAATCTTTATGTTCACTACGTATATGATTGAATATTTGATTGTATGCCTACATGACAGCCTGCATGTTCTGAAAAAGGTCTTGACCAAGATCGAAACGTCAGCATAGGGGCCTTAATAAATGAAATATTCATAGTTTCTATTCTTTTCTTTTCTTTATACGCTAACGACTATCCAGCTATAAAATTCATATCTTGTAAAAAAGAAGTACTGCCAGTCGCAGCTAGGGCAGCTCGTGGTCGCCATCCACCTAACCACAGCCCCTGAGCTCTATTATAAATTTTGCATTCTAATCTACTGCTGATGATACTAAATATATGTGCCTACCAGTGCGACCAGTCACACCAGATTTCTTTTTTTTATCTTTGATAGAATTGAATATGAATAAATTTTTTGTTTCCTCAGATTTAGATCCCATATTCATTTCTCTCTCTTTCTCTCTCTGGAGATAATAAATAAATTATAAATGATTTCTTTTATCTCTTAAGCTTACCAACTTGATAAATAAATAAAAATTAATTTGCCTTATTTTGAACCTTTAATTTATATTCTTTTTTTTTTTTTTTTTTTTTTGCATATGTGGGATGTGGGATGTGATTAAATATTCACAGTTCACAAGGGGGAAAGTAAAAATTTTTTTAAACTTTTCTCTGGCTTGAATGAATATTTAATTTTTATTTCTCTTTATCTCTCTGACATAAAAAATATCGAAAGGGAATTGAATCAAGCGCGGGAGGTAAAGGGGGAATTACCCTTCAGAGATGTGCAGTGACACAAATAATTCATTTTGTTAAAATAGCCAAAAAAAGGACCAAGAATCCTAGGCATGTAAAATATTGTAATCCATTTTTTTTTGTTTCTCACTACAAACGTTTTCCCTCTCTTTCGCTATTCCACCCACCCACATCTTCAATTGAACATTTCTTCATTATCAATTGTCTTGACTTTTTTTGGCTTCATAACTGCTTGATGCGCTCGACAGAGTGGATGGAGCCTTGAGCTTAGGCAACCAAAATGCTTAGCCGTCGGATGTGTTGTCTCCTTCAGTTATATTAAAAATCTGGTGTGACTGTTCGCACAGCGCGCAACTTTCTCTCACCTTCGGCAATCGAAAGTTGTCGTCTGTGCTTGTCACACCAGATTTTTTGTGTCGACTTATATTTAGTTTCCGCCGATTTCAAGATGTGAAATTTATAAGTATGGGAAATATTTATATTTTGTTACCATTTCTCCTATCCTTCCTATGAATTACAAGAGTAAAGTGGTCTTCAGAAGATTTCAATGGCAAAATGAGAATATACATTTTAAAGAGCATCTAAAAAATAATTGATTTTTGAATTTAAATCAAAATCGTTGGAGCGAATTTCGAGAAAATCGAAAAAAACTGAAAAACTACATCAGTAAAGTACTATGCACTTCACTCTTTCATCACAGTCGCTAATATCAACATCTAACCGGAGCTTTCACATTCAACAGGATTCAGGGCCGGATCTAGGGGGGGGGGCAGTGGGTGCATTTGCCCCGGGCGGCAGATATCAGGGGGCGACAATTAAAGAAAAATTTACTAAAAAAAAAGGTAAAATAATATGAATTTTGTATAGAAAATTTTAAGAAAGGGGCGGCAAATTAAATTTTGCCCCCCCCCCTAAAAAATCTCGTAGTTCCGGCCCTGACAGGATTTATAAATATACTAGCAATAGAAGGCGTGCCCTCGGCGCAAAAATCTGGTGTGCAAATACTTTGAATAATTTCTGAGATATGCTGAAACAGTTAAATTCTCTAACCTCACATTTCGCTTAAATTCCAGCCAATTTCCTGGACAATTACCCCCAATGAGAAAGAGAGAGTGAGAGAGAGCAAATCATAAAACGCTCTCTCACAAGTAAATAATAAAATTCATTAGATAGGAAGTGCAGAGAGAGAGAGAGAGAGAGAGAGTCAAATAAGCCTTAATTTAAATATTTGACCAATAAATGGCTTCAACATTTATATGGGAAATCAATCTTTTTTAGTCAATTCATTCGTGACTAATTCAATGCAAATAGAGAGAGAGAGAGAGAGAGAGCTTTGTGGGATGCATTAGTTAGGGTTCACGAGTCAACTACAGACGACACGACACACTCTAGTCTAGAAAATGGGACATTTGATCTGCGAGAAATCCACAACGGTCGCTAATGTCATTATTTAACTTGTTTTGACAAATGGGAATTAACCAAATGAAGAAAAAAAAAGATACTTTCACTTTTTTTTTATTAACTAGCCACGCCACTCGCCTTCGGCGGTCCTGAGGATGTGATTAGTAGTAGTCACAATAAATGTATTAAAGTACTTTAAGGGGAAACGGGAGCGAAGTGGTTACGCATGTTTTTCCCGATAAGATGGCGTAGTGTGTCATAAAAAGTATGCCCAAAAATCAAGTAATTCAAAAATTTGCCAAGAGATGTCAGAATGGTAGCGAATAATATTTAATGCATTTGGTTGATTTTCATTGATCTTTTAACAATAAATACTTTATAAATGTTATTATATATTATGTATCTTTTATAAAAGCATATAAATATAGGCCATTAGGGAATCAGCTGTTAGACTAGCCTGCCATCTATTGCAAGAATGCTGAACTAATTTGACAGTTGAATTTTTAAATAAATCATCTAAGCTTATTTTGAAAATTTCTTAATTAATATGTGATTAATAATAACAATAAATTCATTTTTAAATTTACAAAAAATTAAAGATTATTGGGACAGATTGTTTTTTTGTATTTGCTTGATAACAAAAAAATTAATTACGATAATTTTTTAATAAGTCATTAAAAAAATTATAGCTCGATGTCCCAATAATCTCTTATGAATTGAATTCATTTAAAAAAACCGCATTGAAAAATTCCTTATAATAGTCTAGTTTTTTTTATAGTACGTTTAGACGTCGCTCCTGAACCCCCTTTTTAGTTTTTATTCATTAAATTTTGCTGTAGTTTATCTTTTTAATATAATCCATTAACGAGAAGGATTAAAGATAAATAACTGGAGGCTGTTTTATATTTTCTAGAAGAAAGTTATTTCAAATTAAACCACCAAGGTGGATTAATAATAGCGTAAAATTAAGTCATTAAAAAATCTCCCTCAATAAAATTGTTTTTGATTTTTATGGAGATTTTTTTTTTTTTTTAATTTGTTGTTGTTATTAAAATGGAAATAATTTAATTAAAAATAAAAAGCAAAACTGTCATGTTGGATATTAAAAAATGTTGACTCTATTGAAAGTTAACAACAAATTATCGTTATTAAGAATAACGCCTTCGTAAAATTGCTAATTTCACTTGCATTAATTTAAAATTTTTCATTTGAAAAGTCAAACATTTATTTTATTTCATTTAATGCCGGTTGTTTCACTTCTTTTCAACTAGCAAACTTATCCTATCGAAAGTAAATAAACGATATACGTAATAAACAAGAACACGCTTAACCTTAAAGTTAAAAAATGAGTTTTTTTTCATTTATAATTAGCTATCTGAGGTAGGGGAAAGTCGGACAAAACCGGGTAGGTGGATAAAACAGGGATTCACGTTTTATGGCTATATTTGTGGGGACACTTGACCGAAACTTGTAGAATTACGTCCAGGCAAGCATCATAACAATGTCCAGGTCTATAAATCACCCGTTTCGCAGTAGTGATTTGTTAAAGTTTTCACGTAAAAGATTCAGAATTCGGCGTCGGCAATTTCTACATTTTACATTTCTAAGGATTTAGTTTAGTTGAAGTACTACAACGGATAGCCCTCTTTTTACCTGTTATTTCAACGTTTTGTATTGGTATCTATGAGTTGTTTGAACAACGCTAGAGTAAAATTTTTTCCAAATGGCGTGGTCGGACAAAACCGGGTGGGCACATGCAATGCAAATTAACAAGATCAAACTGCCATTAGTGATTTTTGTGACTAAAATGTTTAAAAAATCTTAGAGCAGAACTTAAATCAATGTTGTTGGATATAGGATTGATATATCATTATCAATGGATTCAAATTCAATAAGTTATTACTTTCTTCTTTTATATGTCCGGCTTGGTCGGACAAAACAGGGACGATGAGCATTTTCAGAAAATGTATTTTTATGATCTTAATTGCAATTGTTCACCACTGATTTTGTTTCGGCTCTTTCAAACCATAATGAATAAATAAAAAGCAAAAATCATTAGGGTCCCTATTTTATCCGACTTTTCCCTATAAGGAAAGTTGAGAAGTTAGCAACTTAATTGAGGCATCATTTATAAAAATTATTAAAAATTAAAATAATTAATTAAAGATCATTAATTTTTTAACTAATTCTTTTTTATTTTTTTTAAGGACTTTTTCGACAACTAAGGCCCTTTAGACCCCATCCCTATTTATTTCAAATGATTTGTAGTGGCTCCCGGGCTTAACTAATTCTAAAAAAATAAATAAACAAGGCCTGTGTTTCTGATTCCACTCATTTAAGCCTTTCCCTAACTATAGGTCTTGGCTAACTAACTACGATATGGGCTCTTATTTAATCATATGATTAGCTTAAATTATTATTAAAGTAGTGTCTGTGCGACCATCACATTTTTTTGTTATAAATTAAATTTTTAATAATCTAAGAATAAACAGGAAAAAAAAACAATGAATATTAATTGAACAAATATTCCACCATTACTATTTCCTAAATAAAACAAACTCTGTGTAATCAGTTGAGTCTAAATATGAAAATTAGTTAGATTATCAGTGAGTATAATAAAAAAAAATTAATGAAATATCTTATCATTTGTTGTTTTATTATTTAAACAAACTTAACAGCATTTTGTTAGTTTAAAAAAAAAAAAAAATCTGGTGTGACTGGCGCACAGCACACAACTTTCTCTTACCTTCGGTAATCGAAAGTTGTGTTCTGTGCTTGTCACACCAGATTTTTTGTGTCGACATGTATTTGGTTCCCGGCAGTAGGGAATATTTGAATTCAGATGTAAAATTTATAACTATTGGAAAATATTTATATTTTGTTACCATGGCAACCATTTCTCCTATCTCTCCTATGAAGCACAAGAGTAAAGTGTGCTTCAAACAATTTTGAGGGCAAAACGAGAATATACATTTGAAAGATCATCTAAAAAATAATTGATTTTTAAATTTTAATCAAAATCGTTAGAGCGAATTTTGAGAAAATCGAAAAAAACTGAAAAAGTACATCAGTAAAGTACTAGTAGTCTTTGGCCGATTTTGATTAAAAGCTTATTTTTCCGGTCCCGGGGGTGTTTAACTTAAATATAAAATTTCAGCCTCATAGCTCAATTACTTCATGCTTAAAAGTGAACACACACACACACACACACACAGACAGACCATGTCGCGAAAACCACTTTTTTGGATTCAGTGGACCTCAAAACGTAAAGATCCATCAAAATCTCGATATCGAATTTTTGACATGAATCCAATACTTTCTCTCTCTATATATATATTACATATATACATAGGTAAGAGAAAGTAAAAAAAAATTCTGAGGTACACTTCTGTAAAGATTGAACAAAAAAAAAATCATATCTATGTCAATTGTATATTTTGATTCTTTATATGTTTACTAAAGCTTTTGTGGTTGGTATTATTATTATAATAATGAAAAATTGGAGATATCAGCCAAATTGGAATAATCCAGGTTCAATAAAACTCCAAGAATAAGACGTTTCGGCCTGAATTTATTTGGCCATCTTCAGTTATTGGGAATTATACACATAGTGCAAGTGCACATGTGATCAAACCGGGATTTGTCAATAATAAAATTTTTTCGCTTCATACAAAATTATATGGCTTCTGTGCCCAAGCTCAGAGATAAATCACAGCTTGGGCACAGAAGCCATATAATTTTGTATGAAGCGAAAAATTTTATTATTGACAAATCCCGGTTTGATCACATGTGCACTTGCACTATGTGTATAATTCCCAATAACTGAAGATGGCCAAATAAATTCAGGCCGAAACGTCTTATTCTTGGAGTTTTATTGAACCTGGATTATTCCAATTTGGCTGATATCTCCAATTTTTCATTATTATCACATCACCAGCCACAACCTCAAAAGCAGGTATTATTATTATTATATGAGTTTTTACTTATAGATCAAATTTTGTATTATATCTATATACTAGTATATAAAAATGAAATGGGAAAATGTATGAATGTATATCATGTATAATATCACTATACATTGGTTGGACCTAGTACTGCTTTTGATTTTTACTTTCTCTTACCTCTATATATATGTTAACATATAGGATATGCACGTTTTGAGGTCCCCTGAATCCAAAAAAGTGGTTTTCGCGACATGGTCTGTCTGTCTGTGTTCAATTTAAAGGACGAAGGAATTGAGCTAGGAAGTTGAAATTTTATATTCAAGTTAGTCACCCCCCCCTAGGGCGTGAAAATAAGTTTTTAATCAAAATCGGTCCAAAAGTACTAGTACTTTACTGGTGTACTTTTTTAGTTTTTTTTCCGATTTTTTCAAAATTCGCACCAACGATTTTTTTTTAAATTCAAAAATCAATTATTTTTTATTTAGAAGGAGACGAAAGAGTAATTATCAATTGATATAATTGGAGGTTTACTTCTTTTAAATCCGTACGATTACCGTGAACCCCATCGTACGGATTTAAAAGAAGTAAACCTCCAATTATATCAATCAATTATTTTTTAGATTCTCTTTAAAATGTATATTCTCATTTTGGCATTGAAATCTTCTGAAGACCACTTTACTCTTGTACACCATAGAAAAGATAGGAGAAATGGTTGCCATGGTAGCAAAATATAAATATTTTCCCATAATTATAAATTTTACATCCTGAATTCTATTATGCCCTCGGGACTTGGTGTAGGTAGGGGTCAGCGTGCTAACCTCGTATACCAAAAGTTGCGGGTTCGGACCCCAGGCAGTTCGATGATTTTATTTAAGCCATTTCGATACCAAATGGCTTAAATAAGAATTCCTGGACCCCGAATCTGTATAATAATCAATAACGGATATCGTAAAAGTCTTATATGGCCTGAGTTACCGAAAAGACTGTGAATGTGTGTGTGAGTGTGAATGAGAAAAAAGTGTGAGTGTTAAAAAAAAATTCTAATATATCGGCGGAAACTAAATATATGTCGACACGAAAAATCTGGTGTGACAAGCACAGAACACAACTTTCGATTACCGAAGGTAAGAGAAAGTTGTGTGATGTGCGATCAGTCACACCAGATTTTTTTATAGAAAAAGACTGAATAGGGTTTTGAATAAATTGAAATGTATTGTTACAATGCAATTAATATGAGTAAATTGATTAAATAAAGATTTTAATTTAATAATTAATAACAAAATTGTTGATTAATGAAATGTTGTTGATGGAGGAATTTTAATTAAAATTTTATAACAGAAAGAGAGAGAGAGCGAGAGATCTAGGAAATTATTATTAAATTATATATTTATTTTTAAATAGAGATTTGATTTAAAAGCCTCTTTTTTTTTTTGCTTTTTAACTTGACTGACACATATCTTCTTGGAACATCACAAGACGATGTCGCCATTTTTAATTTAATAAACATGATTGAAATGGAATTTATGTTTTTTAACTTTTTTTTTGACACTCACACTTTTTTCTCATTCACACACACATACACACAGTTTTTTCAACAACATAAGACTTTTTACGATAACCGTTATTATGAAAATATATATATTGGAGTTCAGGAATTCTTATTTAAGCCATTTGGTATCCAAATGGCTTAAATAAAATCATCGGACTTCCTTGGGCCCGAACCCGCGACTTTTGGTATACGAGTTTAGCACTCTAACCCCTACACCATGTCCCGAGGGGAATTACCTTTTTCAAATTAAATTAATTAAATTTCTCAATCAATGGAAGTTTTATTTGTCTATGGCCAAGTTAGTGGTGGCTGAATAAAACAATATATGGTATATTATATAGATTTTATTTTTGGCAGCAACTGCAGCTAACAGTTTCGATGGTTCCCTCCATCATCTTCAGGCCTAAAAATAATAATACAATCAATGTACATTAAATTTATTTTTTCTTTCTTTAGGAACTAGTTTTTAACATAGGTTACAATGGTATATATATATTTTGTGAGCTTTCTTAATAAAGAATTTGTTATTATAATTGTTTGTTACCTATAATACACTGTTAAAAAAACTTCCTATACAAGTATAGGAACTCTGTTTCATAAACTGTTTATGAATATACAGTATATGAGAAAGTTCAATTTGTTGCCAACCTAACAAATTTCTTGTATATTTTAAAATTAATTATTTTGGTGAAATTGTTAATTTTAATTTTTATAGCTATTTAGTTGAATTACTTTATAAAAATTATTTAATTAGTATGACTTCATAAATATTTAAATAGTTTAGAGCACGAATTTCAAACCAGAATTTAATAAATTTAGATTTGTGAAATAAATTTTAAAAGAATAATTTCAAGTTTCCTTAAAATAATTATAAAATAATATTAATAAAAATTCCTTGAGGTAGTCGAGTTTTTTGAGAATGTTTAGACCAGTGATTCTCAACTTGTCGCGGTACACTTTTAACGATTTCAAAATTTGGCGGCATACAAAGAAAAAGATAAGTTTAAAAGTTGGTAATTTGTTCATAAACTTTTATATTAATTTTATTTCACATCCTGGGAATATTAATATTAAACCACGAAAGTATATGGAAAATGATTGAAAATTCATATTTTTTTTTACAGTGTAGAGTCATATATTTCTAATCATATTTTTATTATAATTACCAAATAAAATCCTGTCTCCCCTTTTTTTTGTATATTTTTTGACTTTTACCAAACACGGAATATCGTGTCTGATTTGCGATGCTTTATTTTTATATACAATATTTTTATCAAGAGACAGTTTTTGTTGTTTTCTGTAAAGTACAACGAATAAAATTAACAATGAATATACATATATATATATGGATAGGTTTGTATTGATATCATGTGTTTTAGTATCAAAGTAATCTTTTATAAAAATATTTTACTTGGAAATTAATTTTCCTAATGCCAAGTTATAAAAATAAAAATAACCTCCTTGGCAGCAGCAGCTTACTCGTCAACTTTGGATGGAGGTAAGTTATTTAAAATTAATTAAAATCATGATTAATTTTAATTTTGTATTTATTTCTCTTCCAACAGGTCAAGTGTTTTGCAAATTTCACTTTCAAAATTTTTCAATTCCATTTTCAAGACCTGAAATTACAGTTTTTATATGTTACAACGTTAATTTATAAAATTCCCTATTTGATCTTTATACAATCTAACTTAATCATGTAATACATTTTTATATTTCTTAAGGAATACTGTGTTATCATTTATTGATGTAAGTTATAGTAATAAAATAATTAAACCATGTATAAATTTCTCTTTCGAGGCAAGACAAGTCATTATTTTATTTTACCTGGGGTGGAAATCTTCCAAAATATATATCTTATGTATGTGAATGAAGTCCAAAATCAATCTGCCTCTTATTGTTTTGTTTATTATATACATATATAATAATTACGGAGTGTCCGTCTGTCTGTCTGTCCGTCTGTCTGTCCGTCTGTCCGTCTGTCACGCTCTGTTTGACCAACTTCCCATTGGAATTTTGAAACGAAATTTTGCAGTCTTATAGAGGGCGTTATAGAGAGTCCCGGAAAAATACTCGGGTCCCAAAATTCCTATAACTTTTCGAGTTATTAATTCCTAAAGTTACGATTTCTCCCATAGGAAATGTACAGAGGAATATTTTTGTATTCTTTTCATTTGTGTATTCCATGAATGTAAACAAATCCTCAAGCAGGCACTGGATTGGAATACGTAGTAATAATAATTCTCTTTTCATAATTAAGAAAGGGATGGCCGTAATGGTATTTTACCGGAGGTCAAATGTAAAAAAAAAAAAAAAAAAATAATTAAGAAAGGCGAGGGTCCGCCGCAGGCGCGCCGGAGCCAGCTGGAGGGGGTCCAGGGGGCGTAGCCCCCTCTCTAGACGCCACGCAGTTTCTCATTAAGAAAGGCGAGGGTCCGCCGCAGGCGGGCCCGAGCCAGCTGGAAGGGGTCCAGGGGGCGTAGCCCCCCCTGTCTAGAAGCCACGCAGTTTCTCATTAAGAAAGGCGAGGGTCCGCCGCAGGCGGCCCGAGCCAGCTGGAAGGGGGTCCAGGGGGCGTAGCCCCCTGTCTCAGGCACCACGCAGTTTCTCATTAAGAAAGGCGAGGGTCCGCCGCAGGCGGGCCCGAGCCAGCTGGAAGGGGGTCCAGGGGGCGTAGCCCCCGGCTAGACGCGAAGCCCGCCGAAGGCGGGCGGCGCGGCTAGTAGATAAATAATTGTACAATCCCACATTCAAACGTAAATTAATTAAGATAATTAAACAGTAAAATAATTAAATTTCACAATTATTATTCTATACATATATTAAATGTATTTAAATGTTTTTTTTAGTCAACGGGTAGGTTACAAACAGATAATATTCCCCCTTATTATAAGAAACAGATCCTATTCTTAATTATTCAAGAATCCCCCGCCATTGGACCTAGGGATGTGGTGTCGAAACAAAAGTATCGATACTTTTTTCGTGTCCCTAATTGGACCATGTCTCACAAGGGGAGGGCACGACCTTGGCATTCATTTTGGGATGAAACTTCGGGTGATGATTGTAGACCGTTAGGGGGTTCACCCCTTGAAATAGTAACGCGCAACGCTCAATAGTTTCGGAGAAAATGACGTTTAAAAAATTCAAAGTCCGCTTATATACTAGTTAGGCTTTTTATATGACAATAGCGACAATAGTCTAGCAGGTAGCGTGTCTACCTACCAAATGGGCGCTTGGGGTTCGAATCCAGCCTCGATAGCCTATGGTCAACAGACAAAATAATAAATATTTATATTCATTATTACTTTCTCTTATCTATAAAATACTGTATATATTATATATCTTCTTACTGGACGCTTATTAAATCAAAAAAAATCCTCTATCATAAAGAAATCATAAATAAGATTGAAAAGGCCCAAGATAGTCGCACATTTTGGGATGGCATAAATAGATTTCGCTCAAAGACAAGACATTCATATGTTGACCTCCTCACCTGGCAGACCTGGTTCCCGAGTCAATACCCTTCAAGATCCTACGAAGCAATTACGTTCTATGATGCTGGCCACCCTCTTTTGGACGCCCCTATTACTACTCTCGAAGTAGTTAACTCGCTAAAAAAGGCAAAATATAATAAAGCTCCGGGATCTGATTCAATGGCAAACGAATTTCTGAAAGCTCTACCGGAAAACTGGATTTGGTATTTGGAGGTGTTTTTCAACAAAATCTTCCACAATGAGACTGCCCCCTCTTCTTGGTCTGAGGTGAAAATTTTGACACTTCACAAAAAGGGTGATTTTAAGGATCCTTCCAACTATAGACCAATAGCGCTGATTAATTGTTTGGCGAAAATCTTTTCGCAAATTTTGTTGAATAGATTGGAAGTCTGGTGCGAGCTTACTAATGTGTTGCCTGAAGCACAGGCCGGCTTTAGAAGAGGGAGGGGATGCTTAGACAATCTATTCACTCTGAACACTGTTATAAATTTATCACTGGGAAGATCTAAGAGACCATTATTCGCAGTATTTGTGGACTTCGAGAAGGCTTTCGACTCGGTGCCCCATTCGAGGCTTTGGGCCAAGCTCTTCAAAATGGGCATCAGCAGGAAGTTCATCGCAATTATCGGAGATTTATACAGTAAGGCTCGGGCGCGAGTGAGGAGCGGAAATATGCTGTCGGGCACCTTCGACATCACGAGAGGAGTCCTCCAGGGAGAGCCCTTGAGTCCACTTCTTTTCTCACTCTTTATATCGGATCTGGAAGAATATCTTCGAATGAATGGTTGTGCGGGAGTGAACATCGACCACTCAGTCAACATCACGAATTTATTATTTGCCGACGACCTAGTGTTACTCTGTGATTCCCCTACTGATGTGAACAGAGGACTTACTGCTCTCTCTATGTTCTGCTCTGAAAACGGCATGAAATTAAATTCAAAAAAGACAAAGGTCGTCATTTTTCATAAAGGAAGATATAATGGACAAAGGACCTTTAGATTTGAATCGGAAAGTGTTGACTCTGTCGCCGGTTTCACGTACTTGGGGGTCCCGTTCGCTGGATCTGGATCCTTCCAGGAGGCTCTTGAAGACGCGTTGGGCAGAGCCAGGATGGCGACGGGAGCGGTCTTGGGCGTACTCAGCAGGGCCAGGTGCGTCACTTGGGAATCAAGAACAAAACTATATGCGTCTTTAATTAAAACATCCTTGTTGTATGGAGCTCCCATATGGTCCTTGCGTTACTGTGACCAGGTCGAAAAAGCCCAGTTAAACTTTTTTAAGAGACTGCTACAACTACCAAGAGGAACACCTAATGCAGTGGTTAGACTAGAAACCGGGACGGTTCATCTCTCTCACAGGATTTTGAAACTTGCTTTACAATGGATGTACAAGATCTCTCGAATGGGGAGCGAGAGATACCCTAGGATCTGTTTTGAGAGGCTGCTATCTCTGGAGACTGGAGCGAACATCAAATACAATTGGATATCCCAGGTCAAAGCATTGTTGTACACGGCAGGACTCAGCTCTGATAATCTATCTGATCATCGAAAAATTAAATACCTTTTGGGCGAGCCTCTAAATGAGTTCAGTAGGAATCTTGTTGCGAGGGACGTCGAATTCGTTAATAATTCTTTATTCAGCAGCTTTTACAAGAGCATTATTCGTTTCCCCTCCGACACCCTATATCCGCAAGATTATCTAACCTCCAACACAAGATTCGTGTACGTGAGGCTTTGGGCTCAGGTGAGGGTAGCTGGGAAATATTTTGTGAAGCTCTCAGTAAATAGAAACGTTTATTTAATCAACCAAAAAGAGCATTGTACTATTTGCAACATGGAGAGACTGGAGTCCTTATTCCATATCATGGTCGAATGCCCATTGTACGACTCTCTGAGGAGGCACTATATTCCGGAAGTTGTAGGAGTTGAGGAACAAGGTTACATGAACACCATTGTAAATAATGTTAAATTAAGCAAGCTTTTCTTTTATACAAGCGAGGTTATGAAATTAAGATCATTTATTCTTTCTGTATAGATTCTATGTAACTAAAGGAGAAAAAAAAAAAAATTTGGAGGCTACCGGCGTATTGTAATTGTAATTTTCAAATGTGCTACTCGACTCACTATTATGACTGTATATATTAAATACTGAATAAATTTATACTTATACTATACTTATACTTATACTTATATATCTTTTTCTTTCTTTTATATATATAATTCTTCTGTACGTGTGTATGTGACTGAACTCCTCCTAAACGACTGAACCAATTATGATGAAATTTTCTGTGTATGTTTGTGAGAATCCCGGACAGGTTTTGTTTCACAAATAACAATAAGTTAATGAGTAATTAACCGTTTAAATAAGAAAAATATGGGGATTGACTTCCCCGAGACTTTCTCGTATATTCTTTTGGAATTACGTCTGGGTGTGTGTGTGAACACGATTGCTTAAAAACCAAAGCAGCTAGATCGATGAAACTTGGTATATGCTTCTTACACTAAAATTGTAGATTTCTATCAACTTTTGGAGTAAATACGTCACTTGGAAGTAGTACTTTACTTAAAAAGTTTTTTCCAAAATTTTGAAATTTTCAATTTCTTTGTTATATTATGATAAAATACTCTATTTTAAAAAGTTTTTATTCAAAGATGTTGATAATAGAAGTGGCTGTTCAGCAATTTGAATGATGAAGGAAGAGAGGATGTCAGCCAAAAAGGAGCCTCTATCGAATAAAAATCTCCAATCAGAAAACGTTTCGGGTTTAATTAGATAAAACCATCATCAGTTCTTTAGAGCTGAAATGAGCATAAATAATAATTGTAATACAACAACATAAAATATTTTTTAAATAATAAAAACATCAGA
>JAKCPI010000078.1:0-13920 GCA_023213315.1 Euborellia annulipes
TACTAGAGACCGGATTTTAAGCAAAATGCTTATTGCTGAATTTTATAAGCAGCCAGTAGATATTTAATTTCTATACGAATTAGGAAAAACTAAGTGCATTGAGATTGCATTTTCTATGCTTTTTTTGCTTTTTTGAGTTTTCATGCTTTTTTTCCCTTTCGTGCTTATTTGAACTTATTTTACGAATATTTATAATTTTTTTTTTTTTTTTTTTTTATTAAAAAACACACTTTTTCCCATTCACACACGCATACATCAGGGACGTATATAAGGGGAGGGGGCGCCCCCCCAAAAAAATTTTTTCAAAAACCCCGCAGTGCGAAAAAATATAGCCCTGTAAAAAAATTTTTCCACAGGAGTGGAAAAAATTTGGTTCCGCAAAAACAAAAAATTTTTCGCAGGGCGGGGCGAAATAAATTTGGTTTCTTTAAAAAAAAAAAAATTGTATACGCCATTGGTATGAGTAGAAGTTGCTTATGAGGAATACTTTTTTTTCAACTTTTATGCTTATTTAACAACTTTTTATTCAAGATTTTTTATGCTTTTTAAGCACTTTTTTTTTCCATTTTTTTATGCTTTTTTGTCCGGTCTCTAATGATTACTAATTTAATTATCTACAACTTATAGAGCTCCTTTTTTTAAAATATCAATTTATTTAATGCGATTAATCCTAAAAAAAAAATTTATTTTTCGAAAATCAAAAAAAAGGGTTTCTATAAAGTTGTAGATATTTTAAATAGCTTTAATTTAAAAAAATTTGAGGTCGATAGCTTCAAAATTGTGGCAGCTGGAAAGTCCCAAAATTAGCACTACCGAGACGCGCACCTTAAGAGGGTTCAGGAGCGACGTCTAAACGTACTTAAAAAAAACTAGACTATTATAAGGAATTTTTCAATGCGGTTTTTTTTAAATGAATTAAATTCATAACATGAGATTATTGGGACATCGAGCTATAATTTGTTTAATGACTTATTAAAAATTATCGTAATTAATTTTTTTGTTATCAAGCAAATACAAAAAAAACAATCTGTCCCAATAATCCTTTCCAATTTAAAAATGAATTTATTGTTATTATTAATCACATATTAATTAAGAAATTTTTAAAATAAGCTTAGATGATTTATTTAAAAATCAAATGTCAAATTAGTTCAGCATTCTTGCAATAGATGGCAGGCTAGTCTAACAGCTGATCCCCTAATAGCCTTCATTTTATTTTTATGCTTTTATAAAAGAAACATAATATATAATAACATTTATAAAGTATTTATTGTTAAAAGATCAATGACAAATGCATTAAATATTATTAGCTACTATGCTGACATCTCTTGGCAAATTTTTGAATTGCCCCTTTTGGGCATACTTTTTATGACACACTACGCCCTCTTATCGGGGAAAAACATACATACAACACCTTCGTTCCTGTTCCGTCTTAAAATTCATAAATGAACTATTTTTTTTTTTTTTCCACCAAAATAAATCGGCCTGTGCAGGGGTCTAATTCTCTATAAGAGTGTAAAATTTAATTTCACCAGTACGGCAAGTTAGTCAGACAGACGGACGGAGGGACACTCGGCTATTATATATTTATTATTCTATTCTCTTTCCCATTCTTTCTCACGTAGTTTTGAACTGGGAAAATAATCTGACTCATCTGAATCAACTTCCTTTTATTTTAATATCTAAATTTATATATAGAGATAATTTTTGTATTCTATCTTTTCATATTTTGACGTAATCTTTTTCTTTTTTAACTTAATTACTGCTTTTTGCTGTTGCTTTGTTGTTGGCCAAATAGTCTTTTTCTTTTCTTTGATTCAAGTTATAAGGATCCCTCTATTTGTGTATAACTTTTTTAAATTGGCATCCATTCAATCAACGTCCAAGAATGTAATTAACGAAATCTGTGATCCTGACAAGCACAGAACAGAACTTTCTCTCTTGCCAAAGGGTAAGAGAAAGTTGTGTGCTGTGCGCCAGTCACACCAATTTTTTTTTTTTTTTTTTTTTATCTAAATATCTCAAGGCGCCCTTGGAAGGGGGGGGCAGACCAGTTGGGAACCACTGATTTAGACAAATAGGAATGGGCCTAAATCCCAGAAAAAGGTGTTAATTCTATTAATAATTAACCCCGGCCTTGGTGAAGTGGTTAGCTGGCCATTTGTACCCAAGGAGGCCGAGTTCGCATCCCGTCCCAAGCGACAAAAATTTATTTAAATTGAATAAATAGGAACGGGGACTCCATTTTTGCCTCCGACGCTAAAACAGACCTTTCAGGGGTTCAGGAACGACGCCTAAACGTACTTTAAAATAGCACACAACTTTCTCTTACCTTGTAATCGAAAGTTGTGTTTTTTGCTTGTCACACCAGATTTTTTGTGTCGACATGTATTAGTTCCCGACATAACAGTACGGAACATATGAATTCAGATGTAAAATTTATAAGTATGGGAAAATATTTATATTTTGTTACCATGAGTAAAGTGGTCTTCAGAAGATTTCAATTGCAAAATGAGAATATACATTTTAAAGAGAATCTAAAAAATAATTGATTTTTGAATTTAAAAAAAATCGTTGGAGCAAATTTTGAGAAAATCGAAAAAAACTGAAAAAGTACATCAGTAAAATACTAGTACTCTTGCCGATTTAATAAGTTTATTTTCCGGTCCCGGGGTAAGTGCTTAAATTAAATATAAAATTTCAACCTCATAGCTCAATTCCTTCTTGCTTAAAATTGAACACACACACACCCACCCACCCACACACAGACCATGTCGCGAAAACCACTTTTTTGGATTCTGGGGATCTCAAAACGTGAAGACCATCAAAATGTCGACATCGAATTTTTACAGAACTAAACTTTCTCTCTTATATATATATCACAATAACATAGGTAAGAGATAAAAACTAGACTATTATAAGGAATTTTTCAATGTGGTTTTTTTTAAATGAATTAAATTCATAAGAGATTATTGGGACATCGAGCTATAATTTTTGTAATGAATTATAAAAAATTATCGTAATTAATTTCTTTGTTATCAAGCAAATACAAAAAAAACAATCTGTCCCAATAATCTTTAATTTTTTTTTAAATTTAAAAATGAATTTATTGTTATTATTAATCACATATTAATTAAGGAATTTTCTAAAATAAGCTTAGATGATTTATTTTTAAAAATCAACTGTCAAATTAGTTCAGCATTCTTGCAATAGATGGCAGGCGAGTCTAACAGCTGATACCCTAATAGCCTATATTTATATATTTTTATGTTTTTATAAAAGATACATAATATATAATAACATTTATTATCAAAAGATCAATGAAAATCAACCAAATGCATTAAATATTATTAGCTACCATTCTGACATCTCTTGGCAAATTTTTGAATCACTTGATTTTTTGGCCATACTTTTTTGACACACAATACGCCATCTTATCGGAAAAAAACATGCGTAACACCTTCGCTCCCGAGGTTCCCTTAAATAAAAAATAAAAATTAAATTAAAAAAGTTGATCGAGTAAATTTTGCAACTTAATTTTCATACTTATTTATTTATTTTATTTTATTATTTTTTTTTTTAGAGCCTAAAGAAGAAGGCGATTTCTGTGTGACAACAAGAGAAGAGAAAGGGACTTGTCTAAACTTGTTCAACTGTCCAGTAATTTTTTAGATTGTACAATATCAATCGATTTCAACACAATTTCAAGATTATTTATTAAATTCTGCTTGTAAACAAGAAAATGAGACAATTATTTTGTGTTGTCCAAGGAAAATTCTAAACAATTTCAGGTAAAATTTAAGCTCAGAATAGAAAAAAAAAAAATAACAAATTTTGAGAAAGTGAAGGCAGTCATCTGTTTCTGGAACGCATCAATCCCATCCAGAATCTCCCTCCCGCCTCAGGAAAAGAATATAAACAATTTTTTTTTTAACACTTCCCATTCACACACTCATTCATACAGTCTTTTCGGCAACTTAGGCCATTTAAGACTTTAAACGATACTCGTATTTATATAATATATATTTATTTTGGTCCAGGCATTTCTTATTTAAGCCATTTGGTATCCAAGTGGCTTAAATAAAATTATCGTTAAGGTGCGCGTCTCCGGGGTAGCTAATTTGTGGGAGTTTGCGGCCACACTTTTGAAGCTATCGACCCTCAAATTTTAAATTAAAAGCTATTTAAAATATCTACAACTTATAGAAGCCCTTTTTTGATTTTCGAAAAAAAAATTTTTTTTAGATTAATCGCATTAAATAAAAGATATTTTTTAAAAAATCCGCTCTATATCTTACCCTGGTCGTACACCAGGACATTTTTCGAGCAATTTTTCGTGACATTTCTGGCTCCATAAAAATGTCTTCGTGTATGACAGCAAAATGGAATTGGAATTGGAATTGGCTTGAAAAAAAAGTTTGTTCTATTTTTTCGGGCCAAAAAATCCGGCGCAATCAGAATGCGCACAAACGCAAACCGTCGGAAATGGCCGTTTGAAGACATTTCTCGGTCAAGAAAAATGTCTCCGTGTACTTGACGAAAAATTGTCTGATCGCGCCAGAAAAATAGCCCGTGTTCTATTTTTCTTGGGCCCAATTCGACGCGAAAGGGGGTGCGCAGTAAATCGACCCTTCACGGTAACACCGCTTTTTGGAAATTTATTTGTCATCATAACCTAGAATTTTTCACCTTTTTGACAGCAGTTGACAGATCTTTAAAATAATTATATTGTCAAATTATCACAAAAATATAAAATATATAGACACACCTCATTTGGAAAATAAAATTAAAGGTAAGAATTAATTATTAAAATTAAATTATTATTAAATTCCATTATTATTTATTTTAATTTTCACTTGGAATATAATAATTAATAAAAATATATTTTTTTGCAGTTCTTTTTGGAAATTATATGTTTTATAATAAAAGAAGAGGCAATATCTGGAATTATATATTTATATTATTATATAAGGTAAATGAATACTTTGTTTTAAGAATAACTATTATTTATTTAAAATTTTCATTTGGAATATAATCTTTTGATAACTAAAATATTTATTTTAGATGAATTTGAACAAACAATTATGATTTAAATTTAAATTGTGGAAATGTTTTTTATGATGAACTGAGGTGGTGATAGTTAATCAAGGAAATAAAACACGGTAGTTTTTTTAGTTTGCCGGGTTTATTTTCGACTGAACATTCAGTTCAGATGGTTTATAAAACCATAATCATCAGGCTTGGAAATCACAATCAAGTTATATTTTGTATAATATATGAATGCATTCATTTCTTTATATTTTAGTTTTATGATTAACAAAATTTTAAATAAATAAAATTTTCATTGTGCATATAATATTTATTATTTATCTAAAGAAACCAAAAATCCTTTGTATAGATATTAAAAAACAATTCTTAGCTTATTTTTTTCAAAAAGAGGTATGTCTATACTCTTATTTTTATTAATTTTAATATTTCTATATATATTAAGGGCCTCTTATAAGTTTTAACCTTACAAAGTTTTTGATTCAGCTGTCAGTTTAAATTTTCAAACTGCGCCGTTTTACTGCCCAGAATTGGCCCCAAAAATACAAAATGTCCTCGTGTATGACAGGTTTTTTTTTCAAGCTAGGAAATTCCAGGCCATTTTTTTAAGCTATTTTTATGGAGCAAGAAATGTCGCCGAAATTGGCGGAAAATGTCCTCGTGTACGACGGGCTTTATAGATAATTAAATTAGTAATCATTGTGTTGAAAAATAATTAGTTTATTACAACGTTAAATAATTAGCTGGAATCTTTCAAATGAAATGGGATAAATCCCTTGTATTCATATGGGAAAACTAACGCCATCTCTTGCCGCCTCGAGGAACTCAGTAGTCTATAATGTTTTAACCGTTTTTCGAGACCAGCGCACCTTTAAAGGTGCGGTCACTGGAACCTGACCTGACTTGACTTGAGTTGAGTCCGGTGGCGAACCCAACCTATGAATTTCTATGGAGGTGCACACACTGCTGCCGAAACGGAGTTGAGCGGAGCTACGTCACGATACGGACTCTGGTGGCTAACCAATTTTGTTGGATCGGGACCTGACTCCGGCTGGCTGAGAAGCCAACATGGCCGACTTTTCCAATCAGCTGTTTGATCGGTTCCTTAATAAAGACATTTTTGGCAATATAGGGCTTTATTTAAGTAATAATAATACAAATAAATAATAATTTTGAGATAACTTATATTTTTTATTAAAAATTGCAGGAAAATATGTTAAGTCAAAACAAATAGACCACAAATTTTTTTAAATTAATAAGATATTATTTTTTAAATAGTCAATTAAGAAATATTTTTACTTAAAATTTAGTAAAAATATTTCTTGATATAACGATAATTAGTTTTATTAAGTTTATTTAGAAATAAATTGCTGGGAAGGAAAATAGTATCATTCAAGTAAAAAGCATTGTTTATCCTTCGACATACTTATATACCAAATATCAGAGAAGTAAGATTACGTCACTCCAGTCAAGTTTTAGTGTGTGATCCCCCTCAATTCGGATTCGGTTAGAACTCCAGTCAGTAAACACAAGTCAGGTCCCGGTGTGATCGCACCTTTAATCGGTATTCAACGAATCTCAATATTATTAATAATGATGCAATATTAGAGTTAAAAGTGGAATTTATTTTCTTCTTCCCCTGCCAGTCTCTCCACCCTACCCCTTTTAAGCTCTTTACTCTGTAGTATCTAATTTTAATTCCACACTAGAATACCGCAAAAAAAAAAAGGAGAAATATGATAGAGAATGCCATTCGAAGGGTTAAGAAGAAATCTGTTGCTGCAGCTGCTGTCGCCATATTCCCTAACCACAAGTAAGGAAATTATTACGAAAAAATCTCGAATAAAACCAATTTATGAGTTTTAATTTTACTTTTTACAAAAGAGAAAAAAAAATTATTTCTGTCAGAAAAGCTTAGCATTAAATAAGGAATTTAATAATAGTTGAATAAAGCCAGGAATAAAGAAGTTGATATTTATTTTAAATATATTTTTTTACTTCCTCTTACCCTATATATATATAAGAGATTTTGATGGATATACAAGTTTTTTTGAAATAATAAACTATTATATTGTAAAATAATTCTCTCTATCGCCAATTTCATGTTTTTGGTGACTCTTCAAGGTCTTAACCGTTCGAAAAGCATAGATGTCATCCTTTGTTATTCAAGCTGTATATCTTTGTTCGCGAACATGTTTCGTATAAAGTATGCGTGCCGATTAAACCGCTTGATCCAGGACCCCATCATGTATATACTAGAGTACATACAAACATGTTCGGCTCAGCCTCTGATTGATGGCATTTAGCGAAATCAATTATCCATGTATTATGTTGTCTGAGTCAATCAGCCGAGAAGGACCAAGTAGGGCTAAAACCAGCATCGTCATCATCGTCATCATCATCATCATCATCATGCATTAATACATACATGCATGTTGCACCGGAAAATCACTCTCTATCGCTTAACCCGATTCTGCTATAAGATTCTAAAAGATCTTTTTCATTGGATTGGCGCTAAATTTTGAATGCAATCTGATTGTAGGCGGTTCTGTTTAACAAGTTTTAAATATTCCGGGAACTGCAATTGCATCGCTGTTGGATTATCCTGCTGCATATACATAGTAATTGGCTTACAAACGAGGTGAAGCCAATTGCAGCCGGACGTAACATAAATATACTCACTGAACACCATCACTAGGGCTTGATAATCGAGAAATTTATAATAATATTGCTGTTGAGACGTATGTTGGAATTTTAATATCGGATTTAGCGCGCCAGGAAATATAAAATAAATTATCGTTGTTTGAAATCTCATTCCCTTTTCCATTTGATATGAAGATTATTTATTTAAATAGAGGGCCTCCTCTTCTCTACTGATCTCTTTTCATTATATATTTATTTTAAAGTAGGGGAAAGGGCCAAATTCGTTTCGTATATAAGAATACTAAATTCAAGCAGAAATGCCTGACCCCACAATAGATATATTCTCTACAACGGTTATCGTCAAAGTCTTATATGGCCTAAGTTGCCGAAAAGACTGTATGAATGTGTGTGTGAATGTGAGTGTGAATGAGAAAAAAGTGTGAATGTTTAAAAAAAAAAAAAAAAAAAAAAAATTCAAGCAGAGAGTGTTATACTATTTGGATTTATATATCTTAAATTAATTTTGAACTGGTAACCGTTGACTCTAGTTGAAACATTATGCTATATGCCATTATATAGGAGAATTAAATACAAGACCACAAGGTTTTTGTTTCAAAGATATATTAATTTAAAATTAACACTTTATGCGCATTTCGACTGTGTCATCTTCAGTATGTAATTCACTTCTGAAGATGACACATATGGTGTCGAAATGCGCATAAAGTGTTAATTTTAAATTAATATATCACTGAAACAAAAAACATTGTGGACTTGAATTTAATTCTCCTATTAAAAAATTATATATCTCTTTTACAACTTTGAATGGCGTAAATAAATTAAAATTTCTACACTTGAACAGCAGGTTGTTTCTTAAACTGTAACTATTAATTTATACAAATTTTTCCGAATAACTTTATCATAGGAAATATTGCTTGTCCTCATAATGCTAATTATTAATTTTTGGTACTCGAATTTGACTATTAATTCTAAAATTGAATTAATACCTCTTTCAGTCTTTTAAATTTTTTTCCATTTTAGAGAGAAATTTGAATATCTATTTTAGCGAATGTTTTCATACCATTCCAATAAAAAAGTTTAAAACAAAAGTTACAGCTTTTTTTTTATAGGGAAATATAATGTGTTTTAATATTTTACTTATTGAAAAAGATAAACTTAAAAAAAAATTGAATTTATTTAAAAATGAGTTTCATATATGAATATGGAGCTATCAATATATGCAGTATTTGAAAGGAGATATTAGATACATGAATCAATCTCTAGTTTACATATTTTATATAAAGGGCTAAGACTCTTTACCAGGAATGGATTTACTTGTTTCCAATAAATTGAACTAACTAAAAAGAAGTAGCAAAACTTCTCAAGCGATTGCGTTTTTATAAACTCTTTATTATAAATAAATCAATTTATTATAATAAAGGCAAAGAGAAGCGTGCCTACCTCCTATACCAAACTTCGCGGGTTCGGACTCCAGACAGTCCGATTATTTTATTTAAGCCATTTGGATACCAGATGGCTTAAATAGAAATGCCTGAACCCCCAATAGATATTTTCAATACAACGGTTATCGTTAAAAGTCTTATATGGCCTGAGTTGCCGAAAAGACTGTGTGAATGTGTGTGTGAGTGTTAGTGTGAATGAGAAAAAAGTGTGAATGTTTTTTTTATAAAAAAAAAGGCAGAGTCAGTCGGTCTTTGGTTGGGTAACTCGTGGTTGCCATCCACGAAATCAGAAGATGTGAGTTCCTAAAAATGTCATATTTTATTTCATTTTAATTTGTTTGTCTTTTTCGGCATATCAGGTCATTTAGACCCCGTCCCTATTTATTTCAGTTGAATGGTATGTACAGTATCCAATTCAATTGAAATAAATTTTTTTCGCCTGGGACGGGATGC
Source organism: Euborellia annulipes (assembly GCA_023213315.1). Classification (NCBI taxonomy): domain Eukaryota; kingdom Metazoa; phylum Arthropoda; class Insecta; order Dermaptera; family Anisolabididae; genus Euborellia; species Euborellia annulipes. The sequence goes on from JAKCPI010000078.1 coordinate 9,600, forward strand.
AAACACTCGACCTTTTGGCATGCTCTACCTCAGAGCCATAGCCGAAGTTTTATTTTATTAACAATTTTTCCAAATTAAAAAAAAAATTAATTTGGCTGAAAATTTTAAAATAATAAATAAATTCATTTAAATCGTTTAATCATTTAAAATGCTGCAAAGTGGTGACGTTTCGGGCGCACTCTGCAGTTCAAGACATAACAAAATTTAGCGACAAGAGGTATGAAATTATGACAAGGCACATTTTATGACAGACCATTGTTAAAGGGAGACATTTGAATGAAGTTTCATCCATGCCCACGGGGCGTGGTGTAGAGGTTAGCGTGCTAACCTCATATACCAAACGTCGCGGGTTCGAACCCCAGGCAGTCCGATGATTTTATTTAAGTCATCTGGATACCAGATGGCATAAATAAAAAATGCCTGGACCCTAATATATATAAATTCATAAATAACGGTTATCGTCTAAAGTCTTAAATGGCCTAAGTTGCCGAAAAGACAGTGTGAATGTGTGTGGGAGTGTGAGTGTGAATGAGAAGTTTCATCCATTCACCTGTTGTGAATGCCAAAAAATTTTTATATTTATAACAAGTCTGTTATTAAGCAATAGTGGCTGATGAAGGCAAGCAGTTGTACCCGAAACGTTACCAATTCACAGTAATAAAGGCGATTTATGTCACTTTAAATTTACTCTCTCTCCTTTTTCACAAATTCATTTAGTGATTTTTGGAGTGATACCCCCCCTCCCCTTTATTATTATTTGGGGTCCAGGCATTCTTATTTAAGCCATTTGGTATAAAAATGCCTAAAATAAAATTATCGGACTACCTGGGGTCCGAACCCGCGACGTTCGGTATAGAAGTTAGGCACGCTACCGACTACTCCAATCCTTTTCAATTGTATTTCTAAAGAAAAAAAATTACCCTGAATATCTTTTTTTTTAAATAAATATTATTAGCTCTCGGCCTGCGTTCTATGTATATTACAATTTTAATTATGGTTTTTAAATCTGTCTTTTTTTGTGAAAAATCAACAAGAAATGGATGAAAATATTTGCTAGTAGAATTCGATATTAACGATTTGCCCTTCAATATATTCTCATCGATTTCGCCCATTCCAAAACTTCTGTACATCATTTTGTCGAGTCTATACCAACTGTATGTAGTATTAACAGATAATTGAACCTGCATGTTAATAAACTGGCTCCAAAACCTCTATTTGTATTGACCTGGTCTACTAAAAAAAAAAATCTACAGCACATTTGACTTTATATATAACTGACAAGCCTTTATCTTCTAATATTCTAGCTGGAGGGAATACGCCCAAAACAAATGTTCAACTTTACAATCTAAAAATTGAAAAAAAAAACATCGAGAAATATGTTTGATGTCAAAAAAATGTATTATCAAATTTCACTTTCTGCTTGTAAAATATTATATTTCATGATGACGGATTTGGGATCTCAAGAAGAACAAAAAGCAACTCATTGCTTATTCTCTGTTGTCTAAAAACAAAGGAAAGAACTCAAATCGAAAGTGACAATCAATTATTAGTGAGTATTTACGTTTTGTCGTCTTCCAATTCTTATCCTTGGAAAAAAAGAAATAATTGATTTCCAGGAACAATTTACTTTGTAATACTAAAAAAAAAAATTATAATTGATTCCAGAGACGTAGTCAGAAGGGGAGGCAGGGCGGGGGTTCAAAATCTCAAAATATAATTAAACAATTTATAAATTTTAATTTTCTATAAAATAAGTGCCATATCGCCTGCTGAGAATCATAAGGGTGAAAGTAAGAAAATTCAATTTTTGAATTAAGCAAACGTTGTTAAAACGTCTTCTCTTTTGAGTGCCAAAGTGGCGAAAATACGTATATTTCCATTCTTTGCTATTGATTCTGGCCTATTCATTTGTTGCCCGGCTATTTTTTTTTTTTAACCAAGTATTTATTAATTTAAATAAGGAAAGCCTTCGTTGGACCCTCCCCTTTTCTTAATTATGAGAGGCCATGCCCCCGTGGTCATATGGGAGAAATCGTAACTTTAGAAATTAATAACTTAGATAAGTTATAAGAATTTCGGGATGAAAACAATTTTCCTAGAAGGTTCTCTTTAAGCATAAAAAATTTGGTTTCGAAATTACAACGGGAAGTTGCTCAAATAGAGCGTGACAGACGGGCATTAGCGAATTATATAGAAGTTTATTAAATTTAGTATGGATAGCAACCGGTGGTGAGAAAGGGGGGGGGGGTTAATCCGTTGTTTAATTCAGCTTTTTTAAATGAAAAAAATCCCTTGTTTACAAAAAAAAAACGGAAAAATATATGATAAGGCTTAGGTAAACAAGGGAAAGGGTTAACGATTTGCTTATTATTGCTGAAGAGGAAGGGGATCGGGAACATATGGCTTACGTAATATTTGAATGACCCCTAATACATTTTTGAATTAGTAGAGCAACTTGATCATTAAGGTTATTAAGCAACACTTTGGAGAATGAAATATGAATTATTAAACATTAATTTCCTGATTAACGGAGAAGGAAATATCTACCTAATACAAGTTAATTTATAGAAAATTTTCACCCGCCGGCGTTCGCAGTCTTTTTTTTGTAATAATTTCGAGGGCAAAATCAAAAAGACTGCTTTGATGGTGACTGTTTACAAATTCACAATTTAAATAGGCCTATTGTAATGCAACATAATAAATCTCTTGTGCATTGTATTACCTTAAAAATGCTATTCGTTATATGAGGGACAATCGAACAGTCTACCTAAGCGAATATATATTGCAAAACGACATTGTGTATTTATTAAAACTTTAATCGCCAAGAATGAATCATGAATAGAACGAACGACAAGCAGGACATAGCGAATTTGATAAAAGCTGTCATGTTTCCAGAATTGTATCAGATTGAATCGACATTAATGGATATCGGTGCAATTTGACGCTCTCTCAGTGCCAACGCCCTTCTCTCCTCTCTCTCTTGTACAGGAGAGAATTTTCAAATAAATGTCAGTCCGAATCAAAATCAGATCAAGCAAGACTATATCGAAGGGTTTATTTTTAGAAAACTATTTACAAGTGTATAATATTTTATTGTCAGTCTTCTTTTGGAAATAAAATCAATCTTAAAAATAATAAGTGAAGCAAGTGACGAACTGTTGCAGTCAATGAAATATGTTATGCAAGTCGACGTTTCGGTCCCCAATCGCTTCGACAACTTGATAAAATATTTTTTTGTTTCAGATTTCTTCGGCTCTAGAGCTAATGTTAAATCCCTATGGGGATTTGCATGTAAATTTCGATTCAAAAGGGGGTTCCCTTTTGGCCATCAGGCCTGTCCCTGATATTAAGGCTATGCTTTTTTTTTCATCCAGGCTATTCTTTAAAAACGACATCCTTCCCTGACTCGCGTTTACTCATAGAGCCACCTCAAAGATACCAAAGCATATCAGACTCCCTTTGCGTCATAAAAGACGTAATTTCGCAAACACAAGAACACTTGAGAACCTGGGCCTCAATCTCTCAATCATCTGACCGCCGAAGGCGGGCTTTGCGGCTATTCTTTATAAAGAGAATAAAAAAGCATTCAAGATATTCCTATTTAAAGTTTTAGAAATTATTTTTTTTATCCTTGATAATTTTTTTTTCATTTTTTTTTTATAGACAAAAGAGGATTACGCTTAGAAAATAGTGAAAGTGAGGTTCGTTTTAGAGAAGGAAATAAAGGATTTCACTTGCCAAAATGTTTTTTGAAGTCAAAAAGAGCGGAGGTCGACTCAAACAATAATCCTCAAGTGAATATCTACTTTTTTTTTTATTGAAGTCCTATTTTGCAAATGGATACCGGATCTCAAGTTGGAATTTAAAGTGAATTTTTTTAAGATAAAATTTATGGATTTGAAACTTTAAATAAATGTTGAAAAAAAAAAAAAAAACAACGAAGCCCAAAAGTTAACCTGGATATGAAATTCTGATAGTTTATTTTTTAACCAAGAATAATAGTATAATAACATTACAAAATGTGGATGAAAGTTGAGATCTAAGTGAGTGACGAAAATCAAAGTAGTCCCTAAATAAGTGAGTAAGTATGGGTCAGCTTTTTTGATAACTTACCTAAATTCGACTTCGATAGCCTCCTTTTGGGGAAATACATGGTGTTTGTCCTTCAGCTATTTTAATGCTGAAGGACAAACACCATGTATTTCCTATAGGGAGGCTATTTTAATGTTGGGGTAGGTAAGTTATCAAAACGACCCATTGCTACAAAAACAACAGAAGTACCCTTTTTACCCTGCTACTTTATATGAAACAAAACCAGTAC
>JAKCPI010000079.1:0-15212 GCA_023213315.1 Euborellia annulipes
CAACGGTTGCATTGATTTGTAGTTTAGCATCCTGTCTGTCTTCGTCAGTTTTCTAAATAAATCTGTTTCCAAAGATCCATCTTCAATTCTTTTATGTTGATATCTAAAAAATTGATTTCCCCATTGTTTTCTTTTTCTATTGTAAACGATATATTCGGATTATACCCATTTAAAGTGTCTAGAAACAGTTGAGCATCTTTTTCTTTTATAATGCAGAGCGAATCATCCACGTATTGCATGAAGATGTTAAAATTAAGGCTTGTGAGAATATTTTGGAGCATTTCCCCTATAAAAATGTCAGCAATCACTGGCGAGATCTTGGAGCCTATTGCTACTCCTGAGAGTTGTTCATAAAATTCTCCTTGAAATATGAAGAAGTTGTTATTTAAACATATTTCTATCCCTTCCATGAAATCTTTTTTGTTCGTCAGTGATTGCTGACATTTTTATAGGGGAAATGCTCCAAAATATTCTCACAAGCCTTAATTTTAACATCTTCATGCAATACGTGGATGATTCGCTCTGCATTATAAAAGAAAAAGATGCTCAACTGTTTCTAGACACTTTAAATGGGTATAATCCGAATATATCGTTTACAATAGAAAAAGAAAACAATGGGGAAATCAATTTTTTAGATATCAACATAAAAAGAATTGAAGATGGATCTTTGGAAACAGATTTATTTAGAAAACTGACGAAGACAGACAGGATGCTAAACTACAAATCAATGCAACCGTTGTGTCAAAAATTGAACATTATAAAAAATGAAATTTTTAGAATCAACAATATATGCCACGAAAAAAACAAAGTAAAAAATTTTGGGAACCTTATAAGAAGGGCGCAGAAGAATGGCTACCCCAAAGAATTAGTGAAAAGACTAGTAAATGACTCAAAGAATCAGGCAGTGAACAAAAAAAGTAAATACAAACACCCCAACAAATAAACGTTATGGAGGTATAACATATATACCATCCCTAACGGAAGAAATAAAGAAGATTTTTAAAAAAGAAAATATATTTTTGTCTGCCAAGGTAAACCAAACGCTTAGACCTCTTTACTCAAATAAAGATAAAACGGATAAATTACAACAGAAAAATTTGGTTTACCAAATAGAATGTCTTAAGTGTAAACAGGATAAAAAACCTTATATTTATTTTGGGGAGACAAAACGTCCTTTAAGAATTCGTCTCAAAGAACATTTCAACACCGTGCGAGATAAGCAGATGAAAACTGCTCTTTCAATACACAGCCTGGACTTCAAACATGAAATGGATTTTGAGAACACAAAAATTGTATGTTTTGAAAAAAACGAAGACAAAAGAAAATTCAAAGAGGCGGCCAACATTCATATAAATATAAACAGAGCTATAAATTTCAAGACAGACACCGAAAACCTCTCAGAGTGTTATAGCTTAATAATGAACAGATTTAAATAGTTTCTGTTAAGGCCCCCCCCCCCCCCTCCTGGTCCTTTTATGTTTGAAAATGTATGAAAATAATTCTTGTATAGAAAAACAGCCTTTCGGTTTTTTAATCATAGTTTTAAGAAAAAATAATTTCAATTTGTTTTATTTCTAAATGTCTTAAAATAACTTATATCCAAATGTAGAAATGTAAAAATACCAATAGATGTCTCTGACTGTTAGGAGATAATTTTATATAAAGAAAGACAAAATTAGATTTATTATTAATCGCATTTTTTAACTGATGTATGTTGATAGAAAAGTGTTGGGCATTAAATGGAAAAGAAGGTTTGTTCCTGGAGAGGATTTCTGTAAAAATCACCTATAAAAAGGTATATAATATATAATGTAAAATTTATATAAATAATTTAAAATTATTAAACGCTAAAATGTAAACCCTTCCAGGTACAAACCCGACACTGAGGAAGACAAGCTGGAAGCTGTCGAAACCTACATTGGTTTGTTAACCTTTAAAATAAATATGATTTTTTAAAAAAAATTGTATTTTTTATTTGTGTACTGAAAAGGCCTAAACTTCACTATTGTATAAATAAAATAGTTCGAAAAATAAAATACTATCTATTGAAAGAGCAAGCAAGTATCGATAATAGCGATCTCGGTATTTTTATTTTTCTCCCAGAGTTGATTTTGGGATCCATCAAATGAATATCCGATTCGGATTTTATTCTTTTATTTTATACTAGCGCGCCGCCGCCTCGGCGGGCTTCGCGCCTAGGCGGGGGCCGCCCCCTGGACCCCACCGCTGGCTCGGGCGCCTGCGGCGGACCCTCGCCTTTCTTAAATATGAGAAACGGGCTGGGGTCTGAGAGGCGGGGGCTACGCCCCCTGACCCCCGCCAGCTGGCTCGGCCGCCTGCGGCGGACCCTCGCCTTTCTTAAATATGAGAAACGGGCTGGCGGCAGAGGGGGGCTACGCCCCTGGACCCCCACCAGCTGGCTCGGGCCTGCGGCGGGCCCCCGCCTTTCTTCTTAATTATGAAAAGAAAAATTATTACTAACAACTAAGTATTCCATTCCAGTGCCTGCTTGAGGATTTGTTTACCTTCATAGAATACACAACTGCAAAGAATACTTAAATATTTCTCTATACATTTCCTATGGGAGAAATCGTAACTTTAGCAATTAATAACTCAAAAAGTTATAGGAATTTCGGGACCCGAGTATTTTTCCGGGACTCTCCATAACGTCCTTTTTAAGACTGCAAAATTTCGTTTCAAAATTCCAACGGGAAGTAGGTCAAACAGAGCGTGACAGACGGACGGACAGACGGACGGACAGAGGACGGACAGACGGACGGACAGACGGACGGACAGACGGACACACCGCAATTATTATATATAGATCTTTTGATAATAGTTCCTCTTTTAAAATTAAGAGTCGAAGCACAAGAAACATCGCAGACATCGCCAATAAAATGTATTTTTTTTTAACATTCCAATTTAAGATGTAATGTAATGTGATAACCCCGAAAATTCGATATCGGATTTCCACGCTTATTCAAGGATCTTTTCCTAAGTATTATAAAAAAGTGTATAAATGCGTTCATGAAATTTAAAAATCTGGTGTGACTGGCGCACAGCACACAACTTTCTCTTACCTTCGGTAATCAAAAGTTGTGTACGGTGCTTGTCACACCAGATTTTTGTGTCGACATGTATTTAGTTCCCGATAGTACGGTACATTCGATTTTCAAGATGTACAATTTATAAGTATGGCAAAATATTTATATTTTATTACCATGGCAACCATTTCTCCTATCTTTTCTATGGAGTACATGAGTAAAGTGGTCTTCAGAAGATTTCAATGACAAAATGAGAATATACATTTTAAAGAGAATCTAAAAAATAATTGATTTTTGAATTTAAAAAAAATCTTTGGAGCGAATTTTGAGAAAATCGAAAAAAAACTGAAAAAGTACATCAGTAAAGTACTAGTACTCTTTGGCCGATTTTGTTCAAAAGCTTCGTGTCACGTCCCATGGGGGTGCCTAACTTAAATATAAAATTTCAACCTCCTAGCTCTTTTCGTTCTTGAGATATTTTGTTCACAGACACACAGACAGACAATGTCGCGAAAACCACTTTTTTGGGTTCAGGGGACCTCACAACGTGTATATTCATCAAAATCTCGACATCGAATTTTTGGCATGAAACCAATACTTTCTGTCTCTATATATACAGTAGAACCTCGATAAGTTAAAGTTCAAGGGAAACGGTTAGAAATTTGAGTTATCGAGTTTTTTACTTATCGAGAGTTGAAGTTAAAGAGGTTATTGAATATAATTTTTAACGTACCGAGGTTTATTGACTTTGGGCACGTGAGTGAAAAAGGAATTTCGTTTGATCTATTTGTTTATTTAGAATAGTTTAGTTAAATATAAATTAAATTAATAGATTTATTTATTTACAAAAAAATCAGTAATTTTTTTCTGCTTCATGTATTTTTGATTTTCTGCATCAACTAATTTTTCGATGATATGTAAAGAAATACTTTAAGTTATAGAGGTCACCAAAATATTATTTTAAGTTATCGAGGGCTATGCTCAAAATATTTGTTTAAGTTACAGAGGTTTTGTTCTTTAAGTAATAGAGGTTTTACGCTGTCAAGGGAAGGGAATTGAAAAAAATTTTAAGTTACGGAGGTTTTGAACTTAGCGAGGTTTAACTTATCGAGGTTCTACTGTATTAACATATATATAGAGGTAAGAGAAAGTAAAAAAAAAGTTCTTTTTCGCTATTCTGAGTTCATTAATTTTAGAAGAAATGAGTAAAGAAAACAACTGATAAATAAAATTTTATCCAAAACGTCTCTAATTTTTAGAGGGTGTCTTTTGTAAGGCTGCCTACGCATATATTCTCTTCACTAATTTTGAATACCGCCTTTTGTATTTAATCATATTAAAAGAAAAAGTGTAATTCAAGAATAAAGACGGAGGTGGGGTATCAAAAATTAAACTTTAAACAATAAAAACTTAACAAATTTCAAAATGATAATTTCTTATTTGACGAATTTCATTTGTTTTTGTGAATATTTCAATTATTTCCTCTTTCTCTCATTGAATAGAACAACTTTTTTATGTTTTCCACCGCAAAACTTTATAAGATTTATTTCTATTAAAACGTGTGATTTAAAAAAAAAAATATGTCATTTCATGATTAAGCAGTGAGGGTAATTTCTCATCTCTCTCTCTCTCTCTCTCTGGCTCTTTTGATAGATAAAACTTTGACTCTCAACAGAATTTCCCTTCGATGCAAATGTAAATCTTACCGCACTTCTCTCCCCTACACGCTCAATAAATCGAGATTTGATTCATTTTGCCAAAAGAAATATTTCAACTTGATTCACTCTTTTTTTACGGACCATGAGATTTATTTGATAGCCTGAAATAATTTGAATAAAATGTTTTTTTTTGATCTTCATTAATTCATCTACTAAAACTGTAATTAAATATTATATTTAACTAAATATTACACAAAAGCCAAGCAAAAATAATGATTTCAAAAGAAAAAAATATTTTAAATAACCTCATATTTTGAAAATTAGAAGTTCCTGTCTATAACAACAAAAATTAAACAACAAAATCTAACATTGACTAGCATTATTTAATGGCAAAAAAACTTTTACTCAATTGCACCAATCGACGACTTTTGAGGAGTTTTGTTGACACACTTCGGCCCTGATGATGTTTCTAAATCTGACCGAAACGTCGGCCTGAAGTGCTTAAATCTAGCTGGAACTGCTCTTTTTTATCCCTTACTACAAAATTAAAAATTATATTGATTTAAATAAATACGGTACATTTAATTAAATAGAGCTTACATTAAAATTTTGATTTCAATAGATAGGATTATTCGAAAATTCGAAGTTTAATTTTTCCTTCATGCCATTGTTTTATATTTTTCTTATTGCTAAAAAATAGACCCGTATTTTTATTTTATTTTTGATTTAAATTGTTTTTAGACGTCGCTGCCATTGGTCAAAGTTTTAATGGTAGCTCTGTAAAAGCTAAATGAACTTGGCCTAAAATGCAAATGTAAATCTTAGCGGATGAAGGTGATCGTCTCCTCTCGCTCCACTCCCCAATTTTTTTTCTTTTTTTGTAAAAATAAGAAAATCTTTAATATCTGTATTTTAAATTAATTACGTAATTATTTAAACTCTGTCAAACCGTAAAAAATTCAAAAAAAAAAAACCTTCCTCTTGGCAAATTTTTCAGAAATTTTTTTCCGTGATTTTAAGGTAAAATTAAGAACCGTCTATTTTTTTATTTTAATCAAATCATGATTTTTTTTAAAGATTCGTTACATTTAGCTCTTTTCTGAAAAAACTACCCCTCAACAAAAATTGACTTAAGATCCGCCAGTGTTATATGCTGATAAGTTACGGGCCACAAAGAGTGGGACATTCCTACAAATAGACCTATTTCCGCAAAAATGGAAAAAATACAATCAGAGAGATTCATTTAAAATAATCCCAAAAACGAATATAGTCAGTGTAGGAATGATATCCACTTTCCTTTCTCTCGTCTAAAAACAAAGGTTACAAATTAATTTTATATTTCTTAGGATTAGGTAGATGTAGGCAGCCAGCAAGTGATAAAAAAACTTTATTTAATTATCGTCGACGTTTCGGAATCACATCAATTCCATCTTCAGGACGATAAACTGTTAATGTTGCATCTATCTAAGCCAGCGGTTCTCAAACTTTTTTTGGTGACGGAACCCTTTTGGAAAGCGAAATTCTTGACGGAACCCTACAATAAAACAATTGTTTTTAAAAATGTATTCTTTATTAATAAGCATAATAAAAGTACAATGTACCAGTTACTATTTATTACATACTTTACTTAGTAAATTACTATATAATATGTATAATAATAGAAGATATTAAAAAAGAAAAAATCTAACGAATGGGAGGTATGAAACTGTTTTTTATTTTTCATCAACTTCTTGCGGAACCCCTGCAGGAGTATCGCGGAACCCTAGGGTTCCGCGGAACACTTTGAGAATGGCTGATCTAACAAGCAATAAATAAAGTTTTTTTTATCACTTGCTGGCTGCCTACATCTACCTAATCCTAATAATTTCCACTCAGCCATCAAATTTTGTTTACTTAATTTTATATTATAGATTGATCTTTAGAATAGTATAACGATAAAAAATAAATGTAATTACTAGGGCTCGGATTTCGCCCTATTTGCCTTTTTTTAGTTTATGGCTTAAAATTTAGGCCAATATGATATGTATACGTTTCATGAAATTCAGAATAAAATAAGAGGCATTTGTTAGTGCCTATAATGCCTATTTTGGCCGATTCTGGGTTTTAGTGCCTATTTCATCTATAAATGCCTTTTTAGTGCCTATTTTAAGTTCAAATAGCCAATTTCAATTTTTTACGAGCTATACATAGCCTAAATTTAAAATTTTTTGAATTATCAAGAAAATATTTCAAGGGGGGTAAAGGGGGTAATTACCCCCCCCCCCTCCCGAGATTTGAAAAAAAAAACTTTTTTTTCAAAAAAAAATTTATTTTTAATGTAAATTTTTAAAAATTAAGAAAAAATTGTGTGCTGTGCGACCACTCACACCAGATTACCAAAAATAAGACATCAATTTTTTAACTTTTTTTATATTATTTCTTAAATAATGCCTTTTAAGTGCCTTTTTAAGAGCCTATTTTTACAATAAATGTCTTTTTTAAGTGCCTATTTTAATAATTTTTAGTGCTTAGTTGCCTGCCTATTTTAAAGATTTTTAGTGCCTATAAATCCGAGCCCTAGTAATTACCAATTTTTTTATTAACTTAATTTATGGTAAAAATTTGAAGATATTTCTATTCTTCGCTGCATTATTTGACAGCATTCATTGATTATTCAGCTCAGGCTTTTATTTCTTTAATTAATAGACGCACATTCAGTAGGCGAACGATAAATGATCTACATTTACATTCACTCTATGTTTCTATTTATTTCAAAAATATGAATTATTTAATCAATGACAAAGAAGAACTGAAATTAAATGTGAAGAGTTTAAATAGAAGAACGAGATGGAAGGAAGGAAGGAAGGGCTGGCAATCCCTTGAGGGACCTTTGACTTTATTTCCGTGCGCCTAATTGAACTTTGCCAAATCAAATAAACATATTTTTCAGGTTGCGAGCAGCTATTTGCTTAATGGGGCCAACAACTGTCATCGGGGATTCAAAAGTCAAAGGGTTACAAAGGAAAATCCTCGTCGGTCTTTTATCTGAGCCGAGGATTAATCTCCCTAAAAGTCCCTTTTTTTAAAGACATATGCTTTTTTTTTATTTACAAATGTTCTATTGATAAAGCAAAAATAATAGAAAAAAAAAACTTCAAATATAAATCCACTCTGTTATTTATTAACGTAATCCCGAATCAATAGAAATTTTCAAAATATGATGATATTTTACAAACCTGTTGGTTGTTGATATACAAAAGAATTAAAATTTAAATCATGCAATAATTTTGAGATAAAAATAATGTTTGCTCTCTCTCTATCTATCTATAGAATAAATTTTTTAATCAAAAAATATGGAGTTACACCTTGATTTAGTATAATATCATGTAATCTGTTAAGCTGTTATAAATAATTGATACATACAGTATTTCAGTTACCAATTACAAACAAACAGATGAATTTATTGATGCAAATTGCAAAGCACTTCTCTACTAATAATTTTAGTATTCATCAACATTTTTAAAGAGAATACCAAATAATTTTGGCGAGTCGCGTATTTCTATTTTTTTGACCTCGCTCATTGAGCATTCAAAAAAAAGTTTTAAATTTTAAAGTAAATGTGTTTGAATTTCGAATATCATATTTCCCTTTAATAGCTATAAAATAGATATATAATATAGCTACCATAATTATATCTACTTATTTAGAAGTTTGCAGCATATTGAACCGAATAATGAATAATATATGGTTCGTAGAATTAATGGAAGAGCCTATCTCATCTCATCTCATTGTTCATATTTCATTTCACAAATTATTAATCGTGTTTGAAAATGTTTGGATATAAATTTAAAAAAAAAAAAAAATTTAAAAATTAATAAAGAAGTATCAAATGAATGGAAAAAATAAAATTAAAAAAAAATTATAATACAGGGTAGAAAGAGGATAAAAAGTTTTTCTTTAGTAGAAATATTTAATTACACTTTTTGGTGATCGATCCTCAGTTTACGGTCCGGTGTCCGAAATTTGAGAATTGAAAAAACAGAAACCTGAGCTCTGACATCAACATAAAATATTCAAAGCCGACAATAGATAATTCTGCACTGACTAGAATTTAGGCTAGCCTGCAGTGCTTTTGTAGGCAGCCCGCAAAGCATGCTTTTGCACGACTGAATTACAGTTTTTACTTTCTCTTACCCTATATATGAAATATATATAGAGAGAGAAAGTATTGCGATCATGTCAAAAATTCCATGTCGAGATTTTTATGGATATTCATGTTTTGAGGTCCCCTGAGTCCAAAAAAGTGGGTCCCGAAAATTGGCCTGTCTTTGTCTTTTTGTGTGTAATGATTTTTAGCATGAAGGAATTGAGCTACCGGATTGAAATTTTATATTTAAGTTAGGTACCCTCCCGGACACTCAAAATAAGCTTTTGAACAAAATCGGCCAAAAAGTACTAGTACTTTACTGATGTACTATTTCAGTTTTTTTTTTTTTTTCAATTTTCTCAAAATTCGCCCCACCACAATTGTTTAAAATTCAAAAATCAATTATTTTTTACTTGCTCTTTAAAATGTATATTCTCATTGGCTACCATTAAATTGAAATAAATAGGGATGGAGTCTAAATAGCCTTAGATGCTGAAAACGTTCTTGAACAAATTAAAAAAAAAAAAGCAAACGTGTGTGTAGATACCGCTTCTCTCTTTGCTATTATCTCAGCTCCAACGTGAACACCAGAACCACTAGCGAGCTATTTAAGCTCTGCTCTTATCGCTTCTCTTGTCCTTTATCGCAGCTCCAACATAAACGCACTCTAAGAGTAGGGGAAGAGACTCAACTGGGAAACAGTAGATGTTTGTTGAGATTAGATTTGAAGGTTGTAGATTGTAGGTTTTGGAGAAAATAGAGGCAGTAGGCTTTCGCACAGGAGCCCACATCTTGTGGGTACGTTGATGGCGACCACGAGCTGCCCGAGCTGGAACAGACAGTCCTTCAGTTCCTTTGTATGTCTGTCTCCTCCCTCCTCTTTTCAACAGGCGTCAGACCGTGCGACGGGCCGTCCTGTCCTATTTCTTCCGGTCGCAAAAACGCATGGTAGGGTTGGAGGGAAAAGAGTGAGGTCCGCCGACCCCGCATCGCGGGAATGGGGCGAGGACAGAAGAAGAGGCAGTTAGCTTATTCCAATCTCGGGAGGTCATGACAAAAGACAATCGACAAGTTTAACTACTCCTAAGCTTAAACGTATAGGGATGTTGGAATGTAATGTAATGGATTAATTTTCGTGTCGCAGAAACTCCATTTTTCGTTTTATTTCTACATTTTTGTATATTCTTGGGTTCTTCATTAATAACCGCTAAAACCATTGTGTAAAGATCCCTATCATGTGAATAAAAAGTATAGCTTAAAATACTGTAATTTATCATATAAATTGTATTCTACATTTTCAAAATGCCACAACAAAACTTGTTTTTGTTAATAAAATTAAAAAAAAAAAAAAAAAATTGCTAAGGATTACTCACTTCACAGAAAAAAATACAAATTTAATATGCTTTAATAAAATAAAATAAAATATTCATTTTAATTCGAACACAAGGGATTATAAATATTATAACATTTTGCAAAGTTCTCGACATGTTATTCTTGTCGTATATTTGTTGCTGACTTGCATTTGACTTTAAATTAACCCTACGAATTGCAACATTTCATATTGCGCCAGCATTTATTTTGTTCGAGGGTCGGTCGGCTGCTGGTAAACAAGACAACTGCATCAAACTAATTAATGCTTAAAATATCCTTGGGAATTAAGCCTTTCTCTCTTTTATGGAGTGAACTTGAGGTTAGTTTGCCTTTTCGAGTTATACAATCACAATGTTAATTGAACATGAAAACTTCCTGCTATTGGATTCCATGGGAATGTCAAATTTAGTCGACGTCATGTCTAAGGGTATTTTGATAATTAAATTTTTATGGAGGGAGAAATATTATACAGAAACATGAAGATTAAATGTCAAAAATGAGTAATAATGTAATTTTTTTTTTTAAATTTGATTTAGGCAAGGCACACAGAGTGGTTTTTCAATCGAGAGATGGACATAAATGCATTAAGTTCAATGAAGGTGCGCACACGACACAACTGCAGATCAACTAGATTTTTTAATCAAATGCGATCAATGTGCACTTTTGACCAAAAAATCGACCAACTATCGCTCAACTCCAATAATGCCATAGTTGCCTATCCGAAGCGCGCACACGATCGACAATTTAGTTGGCGAATTAAAAAATTATAAATAGCAAAATTGCAATTTAAAAATCATTAATAAAATAGAGTATTCATTCAGGAATAATATTAGATTACTATTTACACTTATTCTTAATCACATTAATTAAAACACTTTTCGGGATGTTGTGAGAATTTTTCATGAAACGTGTCGAAAGCTCCTTTTCTTAGTCGACCACTATATATTGGATGGACCCAGTACCACTTTTGATCTTTTTCGTTTTTTTTTTTATGTATAGACCTTAATAAACATAGTAAAAATGCCTTCCTATTTAACTTGGTTAGCAGTGAATGTCCAAATACAAAAGAAGGAATCAAAAGTTGAGTCGATATCGATACTGTATACAACACAACTAAACCGATGAGTTGGGAAAATTGATTATGAATCACGATTTCAAGCCAACCCAACTAAATTGTTGCGTCGATTGAAAATCGACTGTGTTTTCCTAGCCTTAAGGTCCTTTCCGGCATCTAAGGCCATTTAGACTAAAATAGAATTAAATATTGGAGAAAAGAAGATATTTTAATTATGAATTTTAAAAAATAAATGAAATTTTTTTTTTTAATTGAACTTCCCAATTTGAATATAGGCCTACCAAGGGTTCAGAAGGCCTGTTAGATTTTGCTGATTAAGATATTTAAAAAAACTCAATAATTACTCACTCTTCAAATATTTTTCTTCCGTGTTGATGGAAATATACAGGAAAAAATTACACGCTGAAACAAAGAAAAAATTACATTTAGAAACGAGATATCAAATTTCACACAATGGAGTATCCTAAATGGATTTTCTCCAAAACTTGGACCAACATAGCAAATAAACTAAAATCGATTTTAGCCATTTATAAGGTAGACCTATAATTTTCATATAACCAAAACACAGTCACACACACATTTATTTAACATGCTTTGGAGGTGCAAATACTATTTAGAATTTATATGTTGAAAAACTCAATCCTCCCACACTCTTCTTAAATAGAGCTAATCATAACATACACACCGGCGAGAGCACTTTGTGCTAAAAGTATTTTAATAATTGAAAGCTCTCTTTTATTTAATGTCAGAACTAAGATATTTTTCGAGGATATTTAATAATGAAGCTAGTAAAATCATGAAATGACGATACGCTTCCGTTAACAGAGGTTTAATAAAAAAAAAGGCAGAGAAGATAGAGGAATATTTTTTGGAATTTGATCCCACAATTAGATTATAGTGAGAAGGTCAGTTGGATTTTGATGGATAAGGGAAATAGGAAGAGGGTTATTTGTTGAACCCTTTCGATGATCGCCTCAACTTTCTTTCTTACAAAAATTATGCTGCTTAAAAAAAGTTCTTTTGAGGACTAATTAACAAAAGTTAATATGCTAAAATCACCATATTCACTTCTCTAATTTTAATTTATCTACTTTCCTTTGGTTTTATTATTAATCTCCTTCCTTTTCCTGTTTTTTTTTTTATTTAAATAAAAAAAATGTATTTATGTATGTAAATATGAATGTATATGTTTGAAAATTAATTATAATCAAATTTCTTCAATATGGGAACACAAAATCAACAAGTTGGCTGGCAAAATAGAGAGGTGATTAGTAGCTCTGAGAGCCAGCTTTCCAAAAATACCACTAGGGCGGTGGGAGGAGCTACCCAACTGCCTCAGCCAATCACGTGATTCTAGCCGAAAGTTATAAATACAACCGAGCCTGTCTCTCACGATTCATATGGGACCAAGACACAGTGAAGATCAAGTCAGAAGAAATACAACACTACAAGCCAGCGCAAGAGATCTCTTCAAGAAAACAAAAGCCCTTTTCAGGGCTCTTTATATTCTTTGCTTTTAACAAAAATAAGTCAGATGAAATATGTTACAAGCCTACAATTCAGCGCAAGAGATATCTTCAAGCAACAACAAATTCTTCAAGAAAACAAAAGCCCTTTTCAGGGCTAACACCAGCTGCTTAAAAAAGATCTTTTAAGGACTAATTAACAAAAGTTAATATGCTAAAATCACGCGGCGCAGCCCCCTGGCTAGGCGGAAAGCCCGCCTTCGGCGGGCTTTGCGACTAGTTCTTTCTATATTTTACCAAGAAAATATTGTAGGCTATAATACTGAGTATTTTTTTTTTTTTTTTTTTTTGTTCTTGAAAATAAGAAGTTAAAAAGTATTTTTTATATGGAAACTTAAGACAGATATAGCTCGAGTAACTCGTTGAAATTTGAAATTTTATAAATATTTAAATAATAAAGTCTATTAATTTAAAAGATTTTTATGAGAATATCGAAAAAATGTCTCTTAAATCCGCAAAGAATTGTCTAATTAGAGACTAAAAGGGTTTAAATTAAATTAAATTTTCATTAGCCTGCTTAACAAGTTTTTCTTAAAGTATAGCACTTTAAAAAATAACCATATAAATCGGAGGGGGTGGGTTAAGTGCTTCCCCACTGGTAATAAGCGGACTGAAATTTCGGATAAGATATTAGGAACACATTTTCCTTTTTTTTTTCATATGCAAATTACGGTATATTTAAAATTTATAAAAGAATTTTTTTTAATCCTCCTTAGGCCTCTTTAATACTAAATAAAATAAAGGTCTCTCTCTCTATTTTTAAAAGCTTTTCACACTCTACTGTTTTTGACCAAGAGGAGAAAGAGTCTAAAACGATAAAATTCATTTTTAAAAATATCAAAATATTTTGATAATTTCATTTTCCAAAGTGTTCCGGGTGTCTAAAGTAGAAGTATAAATTTACCGAAATTGGGAATGGACAATTTGTATTGGATTTCTAATATGATTCTGATTAATAAAGAAAGTAAAAAATAGGTATCCAAATGGCTGGGATCCAAACCCGCGACCCTTGGTATAGAAAGGCCAGCACGCTAGCAACTTCACCAAAGCCCGAGGGCTAGTGGTCTCTATATTATTCTCTATATTTTTTTTTTTTTTTTTTTTTTTTTTTTTTTTAAGAAAGTTAAACAATTAATGGCTAGAGTGAGTGCCTTAGAGAAAAGGATGCTCCACTGGTCCAGCGCGTGATCCACATCCATTGCCATAAATCTATCAGCTTTATTAGCTGGCTGCTTGCGCCTCAGCATCCGCCCGGAATAGAAACTCATCTTTATCCCCCCGACGCTTTGGGGGTGGATCCGGAACAACGGATTCAATTTTCCTCGAGGGTCGCCCGTTGGCTGGCTGTTTATGAACCAACTTGGCTAACATATACAAGTAACGGCCACGCCTGCAAAGTGCTCGTTCCGTTCTGTTCGTGCCAAATTCCTCACATTTTTATTTGTTTCCGCGACCAACAAATGGTCAGAAAGAGTTACAATGTCGTTTTTCCAATTGTTAGCTTGCTTTTTTGATTTTATTTATTTATTCACACAGATAAAAGACACGAGCAAGAACTTCGATAAAGAACTATCTGTCCCATCATGCGATCTAAAGGTGAAAAGAGTTGCATACGGATATTGTTTGGTTGGAGAGAACACTTTCAATGGATATCCCCATTGGCTAATCGATTACACTCATTGATTAGAATTATGATTAAATCTTCAAAAATAAAAAAAAAATCTGGTGTGACTGGCGCACAGCACACAACTTTCTCTTACCTTCGGTAATCGAAAGTTGTGTACTGTGCTTGTCACACCAGATTTTTTGTGTCGACATGTATTTAGTTTCCGACAGTAGGGTACAATTGAATTCAAGATGTAAAATTTATAAGTATGGGAAAATATTTATATTTTGATACCATGGCAACCATTTCTCCTATCTTTTCTATGAAGAACAAGAGTAAAGTGGTCTTCAGAAGATTTCAATCACAAATGAGAATATACATTTTATAGAGAATCTAAAAAATAATTGATTTTTGAATTTTAAAAAAAATCGTTGGAGCAAATTTTGAGAAAATCGAAAAAAAAACTGAAAAAGTGAATCAGTAAAGTACTAGTACTCTTTGGTCGATTTTGTTCAAAAGCTTCGTGTCAGGTCCCATGGAGGTGCCTAACTTAAATATAAAATTTCAACCTCCTAGCTCTTTTCGTTCTTGAGATATTTTGTTCACAGACACACACACAGACACACAGACAGACACACAGACACACAGACAGACACACAGACAGACCATGTCGCGAAAACCACTTTTTTGGATTCAGGGGACCTCAAAACGTGAAGATCCATCAAAATCTCGACATCGAATTTTTGACATGAAACCAATACTTTCTCTCTCTATATATTAACATATATATAGAGGTACGAGAAAGT
>JAKCPI010000080.1:0-26821 GCA_023213315.1 Euborellia annulipes
TGTATCCATTGTATTATAGTCCTGATGATGGTCCTATACGCGACCGAAACGTGGGCTCTGGCGTTCATTAATTATTAATAAATAGGCGTAAATTGAAATATCTAGGCTAAGCTAGCTGCTGCTCATTGGAGAAATCCAAGAATCTTTAATCTACTTATAGCTATCAGCTACAGTATATACCTCCTTCAAATGTACTATAAAATTGGCTAAATAAATTACGAGCCCCTAAGGACTATTATCAAAGGTTAAGTTTAGTAAATTAATTTCTTCTCTTTTTTTACCTCGTTTTATTTTTGAAAACAAGAATATAAATCTCACCTTTTAATACACAACCTTTCAAGAAGTTGCATGTCACAAACACAAAGCCAACAGATAAATAATACATTGCCAAAAGGGATTTATTTGATTTAATAAAGGAATGAAATCCAGATCCAATTTTAATTTAATTAGCTTTTTAGAGTGAGATGGTGAAAAAAATATCGCTTCTTTCAACTCTAAGTGTAATGTTAACCAGAGCGGGAAACCTAACAGAGTCAGGAGCAAATATAAGGGGGGGGGGGGGGTAAAGGATGGCAAGGAACGTGGAGACGGGGTACTGAAATTAACGATCCTCTCTTGAAATAAATAGGTATTTAAATAAGCGGCCAAAAAGGCTGCTCAAATCAAGTTATTTAATAAATTTACATTCATTAAATATTTGTCTGTTGTATTAATTAATATGTTTTGAATATAGCTAGCTAGCCTTCGTATATTAGATCTCCAGGTTAAATAAAATTTATTTTTATTAAAAATAAAATAAATAAAAAGTCAAGTATATTCGGGAAAAATTCACATGAATTGAAAAAAAGATTCATACTGTATTAGAAAAAATTAGAGCGGGAAAAAGGAAAATAAAAATATTTTGAATGCGGAATTAAAAAGAATATGAATGAATGGTGATAGAATTTATTAAGATGGCATGAGTGACTTTATAGAGGAAATATATTTTCTCTTAGAGTCATTAACCCATATGAGATAATAAATTTTAGTTTAATTTTTTCTTAAAACAGAACGCAACTTTATATAATTGGAATTCAAGCCAATTATAATAAGATTGTGAAATGTTTCAAAAAGTCAAATCAAATTAAGACTCTCGGAGAGCGAATGAAGAGAAGAAATGATTGGTTCATACTCCTCTCTCTCTCTCTCAAAGACTATCTCATAGATAGAGAAGTATAGAAGATTTAAGATCCTGGTAATACTCTAATTAACCTGCCCCTTTGACTTGACCTTAGATAATCTGATTTAAAGTGAGATACGAATAGAAGTTACTACTACTAATAAGATATACATGCATTATATACATGCATTAATCCTTTATAAAAAATAGATATTTGTTGCTTTTTAAGCCATTTTTTTCTTTTATTGAGCGACCCTAGATATTCATGTTTTTTTTTACATAATTGAATTTTAATAAAATATGAATAAGTTAATTATTAAATTCGTTGTGAAAAATTCCGAATAAAAACTAGAGATTTACATGAATTAAAAAAAAAAAAAAATTAACAGTTTGATATTTATTGAGGGAAAAAATGCTAAACTCCCTAGGGAGTTGTTTTATTTTTATTTTTTATCGAGAGGAAACAATTTACATCTTCCTCCCTCATTTCTCATTTCTCTATTTATTTTACAATTTAATGCTTCCAAAATAAGGTTTTCATAAAAAAAAAATTCATTTGGAGAAAAAAAAAATCCAATTTTCGAATCTACAAATTACTTTAAACCATTATTCAATCTTGGTCAGAAGGAGTTAGTTTGGCTTTTTTTTTTTGTTAATTATTTTTAAATCCGACGAAGCCGCTCATATGTTTTTCCTTTAAACAAAGCCAGAATAGCATTGAGTTGGTGGGCTATACAGAATACTATACTAGGGAGTTGCGAAGAAGGAAGAGGGGGGAGGCAACGCCCAACCGGCGACCAAGTCCCTTTTCGCAGCCCTCTAAGGGAGGCGAGGCGCTGGTGTAAAACACACACACACACGCACTTAGATATATACTCCAACACACACACAGAGACTCTCGCGGATAGTTGATGAGCCTGAGGCCAGAGCACGTCGTGAATTCTAACGATTTTCTCGGCCGTTTGCTTTATAAATTGATTTGGAAAAAATCTCTCCTCGCGATAGGATTCAATAAAAATGTTAATGTTTTAAAATAAATGATTAGGGCCATTTATTTTACAATAATACTGCTGGGTTCTAAAATATGTAAGTAATAAATATCAATTTGGCGCATTTGGAACACTCTGGTGGTTTAGTTCATGGAGTCATTATCCGGTGACTGCGGCCAACTCCTCTCGGCGCTATGTATAATTCGTGAACAATTTAATTTAATTAAATCCCGAGTGTAAAAAGCCCGAGGCACCACCCACACCTCTTCTTCCTCTGACTTGCACAGAGACAGAGTGTAAAGTCGTGTCATGACAGCCTTAGAGACCTCCGCCATTGCATGCAATTATAGACTAATGAAATCTTTTTCAATTAAGTCCATAAAATCCGGGCAAGACAAAAATAAGACATGCTTTTCTTTTCTTAAACAAGTTATTTTTATTTTTGGAATATTTTTTGGATTATCACAAATACAAACCAAATTTGAATATCTATATATTTTAGATAGTTTCAGTGATTAAAAAACTGTAAGAACAGTCAAAAAATCCCAATCAGTTTTTTTTCATGCAGACCAGTGTAAATTAAAAACTAAAAAATTTGAAAATATTTTTTTATCTTTGCTAAATTTTTCTATTTTATTATTTAGTCCTACATATTACTCGAAGTTAATGAAAGCTCTGCTCTTGTTGAATGGTTAAAAGACTCGGCTCGAAATACAAAGGGTTTTTTGTATTCTTCATTCCAGAAATTAATTGGAAATTCATCATGCATCAAGGAATGTCGTATCTCCTTTAACGGATTGTCCTTTTACTGTTAATTAATTAGCTCTGGTGTAGTTCCGTCACAAAAAATAAAAAATCTCTGCTTAGTGGGGATTATAGTTTATTAAGAAAGGGTAAAATTGAATAAATTTGAGGTGCAGGTAGTGTCTCTATATCTTTAGTGAAGGGAAGCATGGAGGCAGAGGCAGCCAAGAAAGAAAATTCTCTGAATGCTTAAACAATCAGCTGGAGTGTCAATTCGGTCAATTTATTATTAACCATCCTTCATCCATTAATTGGTGTATATTTGTTCAGAGTAATATTTAATATATACAGGGGCGCCGGAACGAATTTGAATCAGGGGGGCAAACAAATTTTTTTAGAAAATTAAAATAATTTAATATGTTCAAATAGTATACAACTAAAACAAATCTACTATAAAACTTTAAAATTTTAAATAAAATCACAATTTTAATAAAAATTAAAATTTAAAAAAATTTGCTAGTGATTTTATCAAAAATTTTTGAAAAAAATTTGAAAAAAATGAATTTTTTACTCTTTAATTTTTTTAATTTAGAAGATTTTATTTTTCAAAAGTAAAAATATATCATTTTTATAAATAAATGAAATAAAAGAAGAAATTTTGCCCCCCTCTGCCCCCCCCCCGTGGGATGCCAGGGGGGGCAATGCACCCTGCCCCCCCAGTTCCGGCGCCTATGAATATATATATCATTTATTAAATAGAATACTATTTTATTATATATTTATATAATGAAATTTGACTTAAACATTAATTGAATACAATGGCTACTGATGCGAATTTCAAACATATCGATCTAATAGATATATTTGAAAGACGCATAGGTAAAATTGTATTCAATTAATGTAGGCCTACTCGTATTTAAGCCAAATTTTCATTATATATCAATACATATATTTAGATAATAGTATTCTAATTAATAAATGATGTATACTGTATTATATTACCTGAGCAAAATATACACAAATTAATGGACTGAGGATGGTTCTTAAAAAATGGACCGAAACCACTCCAGTTATTTGGTAAAGCATTCAGAGAATTTTCTTTCTTGGCTGCCCTGCCTCCATACTTCCTTCACATTGGATACATTTATTGAATATCATTACTATAAACCAGGGTGTAATGCGCTAGCCACTGACTTCCTGTGTGTAGTGTCTATGTGCCCTGATTGGTCAGAGTAAAAGGAGGTGGAGTTAGAGAGGGAAATTTAAAACTTTAAAACTTTGCAATTGCTCGCGGAAGGCGAGGGAGGGGTAGAGTTAGAACCCCCCCCCCCCCCCCCCCCGTGGCTACGCCTATGTATATACTCCCAAAATGTAAGCTCCACACAAATTAAACAAATTTCGAAATTTAACGGTAACATTTATTTACATCGAGGTAGCTACATTTAATTTACGGCTTTTTTTATAAGAAAAAAATTCATTTCTCATTGATAAGTTGAATTTTTGTTTAATTTCTTTTAAATTCGAAATATTATAGAAATATGATTATTTTTCTAACATTAATCATCGGCCTCTTATCTCAAATACTTTTTTCTCTATCTCTCTCTCTCTCTCTTTATTTCTCTTAAAAGTAAATGAATAATTTTATCTAAACGATAAAAAGTTTTCTTGTTATCATTTAACAAGAATTTAAAAGAGGATTCAGCCAATAAATTTTCCATTTTCAACTTGACTTTCTCAGACTACAAGTTTTCTGTGAATTTCGAATGATTTGATCAAAATGATCTCCTCTTTCACACTTTGTGAATTCTAGTGAGTTTTATTCTATCTGTCAATTATTTAATAGCTGAGTGAGGGAGGGACATTGCCCCTTGGGATCGACCACCCTCCAAGATGTCATTTTATTTTATTATACGAATACGAATGTTTCAGTTGTATATTAAGACGATATTTCATCTTGAATGGTTGACCGAGGAATATTGAAGTGCCCTAACATGAAAGGAAGGAGCTTTCCTCGATTTATGATGATTGTTACTCTTCTTAAAAATGTTTCTTTACTTAAAAGAACTAATTCAAAATTTACTTCTAATAATAATAATAAGGAAAATAAAATATTTTTTCTGTTCGGAGTAGTGGCTATGAGATATAGTCGCCTGAAACAGGTAGTGGCGTATCTCAATATTTATCATTTTTCAGGAGAGCTGTTTCTAGTTCGTGTTGTTATATTAAATGTATAGATACGCGAAACCAAAAAACCTAAATAATACGAAAAAACATGAAAATACAGATTCGTCAGTTTGTGATAATGTAAAGAAGGCCAGGACATGGCCATACCCGTTGTATCTCAATTTTTAATTTTTTTGAGATACGTCACTACGTGTTGCAAGCGACGATATATAGATTGATAATTATGGGCAGGAGCAGCCAATAAATAGACTCTGTATGCGCGTAACAATCACCGGAGACCTTTCGGTTCTTTTTATTTAAGAACCATTTTCAGTCCTTAGATTGGAAATTAGTTCTTAAATAAAAAGAACCGAAACGTCTCCGGTGATTATAACCTGCATACATCTATTTATTGGCTGCTCCTGCCCATAAGTATGAATCAAAATATTTTTATATTCACTTTTATACAGATATCTAGATAAAAAATCAAGATACATCTGGACAGAATTCACAAATTTTATTTCATCTTTTTTCGTTTATATAAAAAATAAATATCTTCTTTTTTAACTTGATAGCTTGGCAGGATCTGCACTATCATTTTATATTTAGAAATTACCTTTTTCAATTCAATGAAAATAAACATTCAGATATTTTTAATTAAGGAAATTAAAAAAAGCTTTTAAAGATTAAAATCAAAAACGAATATTTTACAATTTTTAAATCCCTTCTCTATGTTAAACAAAAGCACTAAAAATCACATGTTTATCTTCTTTCCGAGCTCGATATGCCAATGGGGCAAAAATTAGTAGCCAGTTTATATTGGGGTGAATGTCACGTTTCTTTCCACTTTGTCTTTGGTAGCCTTAGAGTCTCGATGTGAAATTTATTCACAGACAAAGCAAGGGATTCGAAAGCGAATGACTTCGGCAATGTTGGCTAAACAAACATCAAAATTCGCCGCTCGGATAGACAAAGGAATATCGTTGCAACACATTTCCAATGCTCAACGTCCGGTGCTTTACCAAAAAGCCAGTTTTATTTGAACATTTTCAATCTACATCCAAAATCGGATCTATTATTTTCCTTTTAAATAAAATGATGAATCGTTAATTAAGAACGACTCATTTAATATTTCTACTATGAAAACACATAGCTTCATATTAGAGCATTGATTGTGGCTATCAGAGTAATTATCTTTATAATTGAAGGGCTTAGTGGAATATAGTCATAAGCCACCATTTTGTCATTTTTGAGATATTTTGAGGATTTAAGAAAAAGTTTAAAACAAGTGTCGGTTCTGGAGGGGGGGGTAGTTCTATGTTGTGACATAATATTTGTAGGGGGTTTGTTTGTATATGACTAACTGTGACAGGGGGGAGGGAGGCGGGGGATTATATAATCATCAAAAAAGGCGTTACGTAATATGTGGACAACCCCTGATGACAATCTTCCACTAAGCCCTTCAATTATAATTTAACCCAAATCAGAATTAAATATATTTAGGCTAATGGTTTAATCATCGCTTCATTGTAAATTGCTTTGTCAATATTTAAACACATCATGTTATTAGAAACGAAAGCGTTTCCCAATACATCTTAGAAATTTCAGTAAACTAATTATTGTTGATGCTGACTTTATACGCAATCACCCCACAGGCATTGTTTTATTTTAGAGAAAAATCTTATCAATGATTTGAATAATAGAATATTTATAAAATAGGCCTACAATAGTTTAGAAATAAAAGAAATAATGACAGCAGCAGCAAAAATTTATATTAATTCTCGTCTACAAAATATTTTAAAAAACTTTTTAAAGATTAACATATTTTAGTTTGTGAAATAATTTCATTCTTAGAAAAATAAAAAAGAGACGGCTCTTCATCATTTAAGAACATAAATAATTTGTTTATGCCAAACAATTGAATAATCTACAATTTATTCTGACATAAAATGTATGATCTTTGAATAAATGAATAATAAGGAAAAAGAAAATCCAGAATGTTTTTTTTTTTTTTTTTTTTTTTGCAAGGATAAAATGAATTCTGACGGATCAGAATGTCTAGCAACATTATCGTTCTTGTTGTGCTTCTGTAGACTAATTAAATTTGAAAATGTTATGCTTTTGAGGAAAATAACGCCATGTCAAAAGGTTGGGGGATGGGCCTGGTCACGTGTCGTCATTTGGGGGTCGAGGGGTGCTGGAGGGAGGGGGGGTGGAGGCGAGACTTTAGTGAAGATTTTTAATTAACTTGTCACAATGTCTTCTTTCGAATTAGTTCTTTTAGCGGATTGAGGGATGGCAGGGGTTTGAGAGCCGCCCCCGAGCAAAGAGGGGGCGAGGCGGCGAGGCGGGGCGGAACGTGACTCGAATGACCGATAATAATCGTAAAGCTCATCTGTAAACTCTTTAAGATTTTAAAAGATTTTGTATTATTAAACTTGGTGATATTTTTATTGAGTCAAATAAAGTATTCTTTTAAATAAATTACTTTTTTTCCTCTCGATTGATTTAGGTCAATTATTTTTCTTTACATCAGGCGATTTGCTTTTCTCAAATGACTATTATTTTAACTCTGAATAATATTAATTCTTAGTCTTGAGATATTTTGTTCACGTACAGACATACTATTTTGCGGAACCCACTTTTTTTAACTCAGAAGACCTCAAAACGTGCATTTCCATCAAAATCTCGACATCGAATTTTTGATACGATCGCAATATTTTCTATGTATTAATATACCTATAAAGTAGGCCTATATGTATGAAAAAGTAAGAATTTTTTTTTTTAAGTAAAGGTTTATTAATTCATTACAAATATTAAACAAACAAGAGAACATTCGCCCTGATAACGATATTAATTTTAGCTGCGAAAACATCTCTGAGCATATATGCTAGCAAAAAAGTTAATTTATATATTGTGTGCAAAAAGGATTAAAAAAATGTATCGTTTCCTTTAAAAGTCTCATCGAAAATTTAATGCAAATAAAATCTCATTTTTATAATGTAAAAATTTTAAAGCGTTTATTAACATGGTCAACAAATAAAGAAATTTTAATCCCAAACGAGAGAAAGAAGAATATAAGGTAATCAATCTTCTATAGTAGATACCTTTTATAGGCAAGTTCAAGTGACGGCACAGTGGTTCCAAATCCCGAAAACGTGGCCAAAGGTCGAAAATGTTATTTAATCTCTCTGAAATTCAGTACAGAAGGGCTTTTGAAGTTGCTGATTTCAAATTTGATATTATTAAAAAAAAAATGGTGTAGCCAATATGGCGAACTTAAAAAAAAAAATAATTTGATTTCAGTAAAAATTGGCTTTGTGAGGTTTCCGAGGAATCTGATTTCGAATTTGATATTATTTTTTCAAAAGAAAAAAAAAATGGCTGAACCAATATAGAGGAATTTAAAAAAAAAAGCTAATGCATCGCTACAGAAAAAAATAAAATAAAAAAAATATGCGAGTGGGGGGGGGGGGCAGCTAATTTTTTTTAAAATTATTAATGATTTTAATTTTTGCGATTTCTGAACTGGAAATAAAAATAAAACGATATTTGTAATCCTTCTATAATTTAACTATCAAATTTTATTGTATTTTCTTCACACAGTAAAAGTCCCCAAATTGAAACTCTATTTTTGGACTTTTGGGGACTTTTTCGGGATTTGGCGGCCGGGAAAAAACTAAATCCCAAAGGTCAAATTTCCCTTGCGAGACGAGGTGCCCTTCAAAGAAGTATGAATTAAAGAATATTGAAAGGAAATTTGTTGTTTAAAATTTCTTATAGCAAAACTTTAGTGGTTGATGATAAAATTAATAGAAACAACAAATTATTTGTAATAGAACCAAAACAGAGTTTTCAGAATAAAATTCTGCTTAGAAGAACACATAAAGGAAAGGGAAAGAGGACTAGGGGGGGGGGGTATCTCTGGTACGTGAGGCAGCATCCAGAAAATGCATTGGCAATTGGCGATCCTTATCATGTTAGTCTCGAGAAACAACGAGAAGCCCCGGGGTGGCTTTAAAATAAATAAGGGATACACACAACGGAGAGCTAATCGAATCGACTCTTGCTGAAATTTTATTCCATTAATATCAATTTAAAATTTTCATAAATTTGACCAAATATCGAATGAAAAAGTACATCACACAACTCTCTCTTTTCTGCGATATATAAAATAAATCATTAGAGAGTGTTTTCTTACAAAACATCTACCTAAACCTAATAAATCCAAAATGGCAAATAGATATTAGAATAGCATGAAATAAGAAGAAGAAATTTATACCATTCAGCCGCAAACGCTTTATTTATTTATTAATTTAATAAGAACAATAGAGAAGACTTTTTTAAGTATTTTTTTTATTTTAGAGAAAAGATGAAACAAGAAATCATCTCGTAAAAAGAGATTGATTGAAACTTGGCATCAGTTTTGATTTGGCCTTCAAAGAGTTTGTTCATGAGCTCAGGGGAAGTGGAGATAAGTCGACAAAAGCTAATCAGATCTCGTGTACCTCAAGGGCTTTAGTAAACTATTCTCGAATAATAGGAGAGAGTGTCTTTCTGGCTGCTAGGCGGACTGACCAACTTGTAAACAACTCAACTGCTAAATACGAGAGGATTATTATAGGTCATGCCTCGAAATGGGCGACCTACCGTAAATCCTTCTCGGAAATTTTCTAATTGTATTCAAGGATAGATCCTAATCCCCAGTTGGGGTTAATTTCTTTTTGATGTTGGAATATCCTGAGAGATGAGACAAACTTGTTTCCTAATTAAACAAAAGCCAGGATAACCAGAGACATCAAGAAATTATTAATTTCCCAAGATGCAATTAATAAAATATACATCTATTTAAAATAAAGGATATCGAAGAAGGTGATTCAATTTCAGGTTAATCACACAGATTCCAGGTCAGAGGAGTTGGACGTCTCAAGTTATAAATAAGGAAACAGTTTCTCTTATTTTTTTATTAAAATTTTTTGGCCAACTTGATGCGCAAACGAAGAATGACATAATTTTTTTGTATCTAAAAAATGATTTGGATATTGTTTTGTGAGATGGTGAATGGTGTCTGAAAGATGATTGTTATTATTATTACACGCCCTGATGATGTCTAATAGGACGAAACTTATGTTTGCGCATCAAATTGGCCAAAAAATTTTAATAAAAAAATAAGAGAAATTGTTTCCTTATTTATAACTTGAGACCTCCAACTCCTCTGATCTGGAATCTGTGTGATTAACCTGAAAAAAAAATTACATTTAATATTATTATTTGAAATTCCTACCTAGGTCCCCGTTTATTTTCCCTTTTGTACACGCAGACACACATCTCAAATTGAACCGCCATCTACCGGCACCCCATGAAGTTAAAACATTTCGTTCTCTTCTTTATAGGAAAAAAAAGATTTTAAAAGAATAGTTTATAAAAAATTCCAATAAATTTGTAAGAGTTTAATTATAATATAATGAGATGATTAACATTTCAGCCATGTTTACTTTTGACTAATAAAGCTAGTTTCTAAAGTCAAAGCCGCCGGGCGAAGTTTCGTGTGTGTCCTATGTGTGGAACTTTTTTTAACTTTGCTTTGTGATGGGATCCTCTCTATTGGTGGACTTGTTCTGTCCACCGAGAGGCAGAGAGAGAAGCTAAGGTTGGCAAGGGACAAGGGATAAAGGATGAAGGGCCTCGCTTGTAAAGGGAATGGGTTTGCTGAACAAAGCCTGGCACAACTCGTAATTAAATGTTGCAACCCTTTGCAAGGGGGTGTCGGAGTTATCTCGCAGGATTGGCGCCGGCGCAAACCCCCCAACCAACCAACCATCCAACCACCCTCTGACCTAACTTCATATCTAATTACTTTCAACTAAAATGTATTAAAAAAAGTGAAAGAGAGAGTAAAATTCTCAAGTCGCTAGCCAAGTTACTCGACCTGACTGCATCTATTTAACTTGGATTGATAACAAATCTTGCCAAATGAATATAGGCTGTTATCATTCTTTAAAAAAAAAAAATTAATTAATCTTACACTTTTTAAAAAACCTCATCCATAATTGTTGTAACTCTTTATAAGGGCTAAGAAATAGGTTAGAAGTCTTATATTAATTCGCACAACACATAACTTTTTCTTACCTTCGATAATTGAAAGCTATGTTCTGTCTTTGTGTACCAGATTTTTTGTGTGAACAAATATTTCGTTTCCTGCAGTACATTAGAATTCAAAATGGAAAATTTATAAATAAAGGAAAATATTTATATTTTGTTACAATGGAAAGTATTTCTCCTATCTTTGGATTCAGGAGGCTTCAAAACGTGTATTTCCATAAAAATCTCGACAGTGAATTTTTCACATGACCACTTGTGGCCAAACTTTTGTTCCTTAGCGGCGCCTTATTCTGTAAAATTTAGTTTGCGGGCAACTATGAATATGGTAAAACAATTTTGGGATTTTTCAATTTTTTCAATTAATAAAGAAAAACAAATAATTATATATTTTTTTTATTTTTTTATATGAAAGCAAATTGTTCAACTTTAGCTTCGAGGGCTACTTTCAAAATCTTTGCGGTCGACGTGTAGGCAAGGGCGGATACAAGGGGGGGGGGGTGGGGGGGTAAAGGGGGTAACCCCCCCTCGAGATTTGAAAAAAAAAATACATTTTTTCGCAAAAAAATTTATTTTTAATGTAAATTAAAAAAATTAATAAATCGGACTGCTTGGGGTTCGAACCCGCGACTTTTGGTATATGAGGTTAGTACGATAACCCCTACACCAAGCCCGAGGGCCTCTTAAATGTTTAAAAAAATATATAACAGGTAAACCAAACCTATTTTAGATAATTGTATAATTGTCAAAAATGACAAAATGCATTCAATTTAATTAATTTGTTTTTATTTTTTAGGTCTTCGTCAAATTCAAATCACTCCATTACGCATAAAAATTAATATAAAATTATAGGGTGATTTTGTGCTATGTTACCGTGAATTGAATGTGGATGGACCACATACAGTCTAATGTACTTAAAGAAAAAAAAATATTAAAAATATGACAATGATTTTTTTTTTCTAAAATGTGGCCTAAATAAGTTGAATAAAGGAAATGTTTCTCTCCTGGAAGTGTTATGTGCCCCTTATATCTTATTCACTGTTTCCAGTCCATCAGCCAAGCTGCTCTACTTCTTTATTATTATTCCATGTTATTGCATCTATCTTTGTTTTATCTTCTCTTTTGTTTCTATCTTTATTACCCCCGGCTTAACCACCTCTTATTTTATTTTTTGCTAACCTAGCCTAGAGTTGCTCGCCATTTTCATCCTGTCGGTTGTTGTCTAACCAGCATGTCCATTCATTTTGTTTCTTTTTCGTTTTCTCTTCAGGCTCAACGCATTTCTATCACGTCCTGTCTACCATTCTTTCTTTTGATCGCGTCCTTTGTTTCCTTGACTGTCCGTATGCGGAAAGAACGCGTCCTTGTCTGTTGTTATATTTTTATTTTGTTTTATTTGTTGGTATTTTTTTAGTATTTTTTTCTTCGTGTGTCCATCTCTTTCTTTTTATCGCATTCAAAAACGCACAGACACAGAGTTGAATCCTTTGCGACCAATTATCCTCTTCGAGGATCAAAAAGTCTTGCATTTCGCATCTCATGTGGAAGAAGAGGACATTTAAGTATAATTGTCAAATTAATATGTTAATTTCAAATGAATATGATAATTTCTTTTGGGATAAAATTTAATAAGGACAATGTGATTGTATCAGCCAAGTAAAATAAAAAAAGTAGGAAAAATGAGCCTTTATTAAAATACAATGAATATGAATGCAAATTAAATTAAATTTAACGGAGTTGTCACGGAGTGAAAGAGAAAGAAGAATGTTAATAACAATAATTTATTAGGATATTTAAATAAGATTCAAATTTAATCGAAATTAAAAAAGAGTTGACGGACTGAGAAAATTTAATTTAGACCCATATTTAAAAAGCTCTTTTGAACTCTCAAAAGATACGTAAAGGAGACTTCAAATTATTCTTTTTCACTTTTTAATTCTATTAAATGGGTTGAAATAATATATAAAAGAAATTAGCAGTTTTAATATAGCCTAGAAAAATATATAAAATTATGTATGAATTTTATTACTTTATTTTTGAAAATAAATTCCGATCAAATCCAGAATTTTCATTATCTTTAAAAAAATCTGGTGTGACTGGTCGCACAGCACACTTTTTATTACTTCTGGTAATTGAAGGTTGTGTTATGTGCTTATCGCACCAGATTTTTTGTTGACATATATATTAGAATTCAAGATATAATATTTATAAGCATTGAAAAATATATTTTGTTATCATGGTGTACAATAGTAAAGTGTGCTTCAAACAATTTTGATGGTACAATGAGAAAAAAATAAGTGATTTTTTGAATTTTAATCAAAATCGTTGGAGCGGATTTTAAGAAAATGGAAAAAAGTACATCAGCGAAGTACTAGTACTTTTTACCCTATTTTATTTAAAAGCTTATTTTCTGTGGAGTTCCTAAATTAAATATAAAACTTCAACTTCTTAGTTCATTTTCTTCCTGCTTTATTTTGATGACAGACCGAAAGAACATTTTGACCTTAAACGTTTATTTCGATAAAAACCTCGTCATCGAATTTTTGACATGAATCCACTACTTTATATATTAATATATAGGCCTACATAGTGTATATATATAGGTAAGAGAAAGTAAAAGGATAAATGGAGAATAAATTAAAAAATTAACTCTTAAAATAGCACAGAATAATCTTGGTAGCTGTTTTCTTTGAAAGTAGGTCGAGGAAATATCATTATGGATTTGGCAAAATAATTGACGCTATTTTGGGGATACCCTGTATAATTTTCACCCTTGTCAATGTGATGGCTAATTGCCTATTGATTACCCAAGTGGCAAATTGGACAATAAGCATGACAGAAACCGGAGGGAGAGACAGATTACTCGGAAGTGTATTTTTTGATCTTTATTGAAACAAAAATTAGTTGTCAATAACAAAATGAACCTTTTGACTGTAAATTATTAGAAATCGGAGTTGATATAAAAAAAGATTTTTAATTACTTTTTTTTCCATCTTCTGCTTTTTTGTTTTAATCGAACCGGGAATTTTAGGTTACGATTTACTTCGTCATGGTTCTATTCGTTGGATATATTCTTTGATATAATAAAAATTGAATTTCTTATAATTTTTGATAATTTCATTGCTCCTTTAGTCGGATGTGATTAACGGTGAAATAGCGGAGAAAAGTAAATTTTAATTGATTGTTGATTTTTACTTTTTAATGTTTTTTAGAGGTTTAACGACCATTAGCCTTTTTTTATCCTTTTTTGAAAAATGACTTCCCAGTGGCTGGTAACGCTTATCTTGCTGTTATTTTCTCATTCATACTTCCCAAGATGCAAACAGCTTGTTTCCGCCTTTTTTCAACTTTTCTTTTTAATGGTTACCAGTTAATATTAAAACAAGCAAAGCGCAATTTGACATTCTTAAGAGCCATTGTGTGTTCTCCTTACCCACCTTTTTTTTCTATTTTATTTGAGTTTGAATCCACAATTTGGATTGGATCTGCGACTTTAAACTCGCATTTACGATTTTATTCTTGGCTATTTTAGAGCCTTGCATTCTTCCATCTTGACAAATGGCGATTGCAGATAAAGTAAACGCAGAATACTTTATTCTCGTGGGAGGCTGCCTGATGCCACTACTTGTTCTTGTAATAATTTATATTACAACTGGCTTACAACTTTTTTTCTTTACTTTTTGTTATATAAAAGTAACAAAAGAAGCACAATATTCCCTAATTCTCTTCAAGTTCATTTAAAATTTTCAAGAGAAGAATTTTATTTTGATAAAATAAAAAATCTGGTGTGTCTGATCTCACCAGATTTTTAGTGCCGACATATATTTAGTTTCCACTGATACATTAGAATTGTAGATATAAAATTTATAAACATGGGAAAATATTAATATTTTGTTACCATCAGGCAACCATTTTTCCTATCTTTCCTATTAAGTACAAGAGTAAAGTGTGCTTCAAACAATTTTGAGGGCAAAATGAGAATATTCATTTTATAGAGCATCTAAAAAATAATTGATTTATGAATTTTAATCAAAATCGTTTGAGCAAATTTTGAGAAAATCGAAAAAAACTGAAAAAGAATATCATTAAAGTACTAGTACTCGTTGGCTGATTTTGTTCAAAAGCTTCGTGTTACGTCTCAGAGGGGTACCTAACTTAAATATAAAATTTCATTCTTCTAGCTCTTATCATTATTGAGACACACTCACAGACAGACAGTCGTTAAACCACTTTTGTGGATTCAGGGGACCTCAAAACGTGTATATCCATCAAAATCTCGACATCAAATTTTTGACATGAATCCAATACTTTCTATCTATATATTAACATATCTAGTTAAATTGAGGAGTCAAAAAAAAATCCAAGACATAGACAGCCAAAATTATTTCTTTTATTATTGCCGTTCCAGGCTGACGTTTCGGCCACTGGTCTAGGCCATCTTCAGAGCCTAAATTTTTTTTGACTCCTCAATAATACTTCCAGCCACAAAGACATACCTCACAATATATAGTTAAGAGAAAGTAAAAATTTAATTGAATACTTTTGGTCTTTTTTATATAAAAAAATTATATTTTTTTGAAATTACTTTTAAAAAATTAAATAGGATATTGAACTAAAAAAGGCTATTGTTTAAAATAAGTAAGGATACGAGAGCAAATGGGGAGGATGGAGGCATCTTCCCAAAGATATTCCTATCTACCTTAATAAAAACTATTTCTGAAAAAAATAAATTCCAGACAGGCGATTTTGCACTTCCTCATCGCATGCATTTGGGCAGTTAGTCATTAAATGATTTCATGGATTAACTAAGACTTAATCATAATATTTTCTATCATGATATGTATTTAACAATAATTAAGGTTTACCCATAATTCTTAATTAAAATTCAAAAAATAGTGCTCTTTAAAATAAAAAAAAAACCTCACATTACATTAGGTTCGTTAATTGAAAGTTGTGAGTTATGTTATCACATCAGATTTTTGTTTTGTTATGAAAGAATGTACACAAAAAGTAATTAGTGGCATTATAGATTTTTTGTTTCAAATTTTTTTGTCCTAAACCATAAAAATTTCCTTTGAAATACCGACATCGAATTGTTGTCACAATACTTTTCCTATAAACATTATATACTGTATATTACAAATAAATATAAACAAGGGAAAGTAAAATAGAACAATCGGATTTTTTTTAAATTTATTTACCGTCTTTTTTAAGCCTTTGAAGCCATTTAGACTCCGTCGCCATGTTTGCAAATTAATTGGTATCCAATATACAATAATCGCTTGGAACGGGAAGTGAACTTCTGACATCTAGCACAAGAGAAAGACTCTCTATGACAATATTTTCATCCTGACAATGTATCGAAAATTTACCAAAGTAAATTGACCCAGAATTTATTAATTCAACTATATTTTATTTTATAGGTACTTTTGAAGATAAAGAGGATATTTTTTTTTCGAACATTACTTTTTTGCAATGTATAGAGATAAAAAACAAATTTCTCGGAAGAAACAAGCTGTTTGATTAACGATAAGATGTATATGAATGTAAAGAGGGCAACTAAAGTAGGTGCGAAAATATCTTCTTCACCCAGTTATGGACCGGAATAATGATAAACTCTTAATGGTAGAGGATTTTCCCTTTAAGGCTCCTCCCTTCCAAGGGGTTCCTTCTCCCTTTGGCCTATCTAGGATGAGTCAACACGAGCCTGAGATGTTTCTTGAGAAGGAAGGGCCTTCGGTCTTCTCAAGTCTCTAGGGAATTGCATCTGCCCTCGAAAAGCCCGTTAATCTTCCTAAAGTATTACCTATTTAAAATTGTAGCAGAGAAATCAAAATTAAGGGATTTAGCTATTAATAATGCTATGTAGCTAATTAATTTATATCTGTAAAGATCAGTGCAATGATGATGATGATAGATAGGATAATTTAATAATCCTTGATCCATTATTTTTTATCAATATTAAATTACCAATTCAGTTAAGCCTAATCAGGTTAATTATTTCATTTCGATAAAACAATTTAAATCTCACTTCTCTTCTCCCTTATGTAGTACAGTCGGTACTACAGGTACCTGATGTGCTCGAGAGTAGAGTCTTGAATTTAGTCAATCAAACCGATAATTTTAAAATAACTTTTTTTTTAATGCAACTAAAGAGGAAAAGCTACTTTTAAAACAACATTTCCGAAGGCTAGTCATTTTGGTTGCCTAAGCTCAAGGCTCAACTCTCGGGTACATCAGGGACTTGTGGCTGTACCTATATACATTTTATCTCTATCTCTATATTATAAGATTTCAACGACTTTCCCATTTTTAATTTTGTCATTTTCCTAATTTAATTATTTTCTCCCTTATTTCTTTTAACAACCCCCAAAATTTTTTTTACCAGTTTTTCCGTCATACATTATTACAACTTTTTCTAAATGACAACAATACAAAATTCCTTATTGTTTTCTCAATAATGGTACCGAAGTGTCATTTTTTCAATCGATTTCTCGATTTGGGAACACTTTTTATCATCTTTTTTTTTATCTCTCTTTCACTCTCTTTCTCACTATTACTAATACTACTTTTCCTCCTACTAATACTACTTTTCCTGTTATCATTACTATTCCTGCTCCTCATTCTACTCTTTTTATATATAGATATACTTTCCTATACTTTTACTAATATTAGTAATACTTTCTCTCGAAAAAGACTTATCTTGACAACAATTAGTCATATCCCGAGACACCGCCCGCCAGGGTCTAGCTAAGGTACGAAGGCGAAGCCGTAGCGTAGCTAGTTATTAATAAAAATCTAACTAGAAACAGAAAACGGGAGCAGTTAGGGTTAGAATCTTACTGTTAGATTAAAATTTGATTGCTTTTGATCTTGAATATATAAGGCATGT
This sequence comes from Euborellia annulipes, assembly GCA_023213315.1. NCBI lineage: Eukaryota > Metazoa > Arthropoda > Insecta > Dermaptera > Anisolabididae > Euborellia > Euborellia annulipes. Next base: position 18,047 of record JAKCPI010000080.1, read on the forward strand.
CCAGAGTAATAAAATAAAATTTTCAATTGTCAATAGGGTTGCCCAAAGTGTAAAGCTAAGGTTATCATATTGATTGTATGAAATGGGGTTGTCCCCAATGTGCAAATCTCAAACGGAAGGAGGAGAGAAATGCCAATCGAATGCAAGAAATATTCATGAAGCCAAAGACCTGCTTATCGTCGTTTCCTTGATCTTGTTCTTTGTAGAATTTTCCCCTCGATCGACCGAACAGCAACAGCAACAAGAGCAGAGCAGCCCTTTTGCAAACACAGCAGCCAATCGTGGCGATGGCCATTTGTCTCTGCCCCTGTGCCCTTCTGGATTAGCTACTGTGGGGATGCTGTGGCTTCAACTGTCGCAACATCCCCTGGCAGATAAGCCCGGCTGCCTATAACGACCGACAATTATTCAACGGCGCCAAATGAGCCGAAAAGTAGGCAATGATTCGTCGGACAAGAATTGTGCTCGGACCTTAGAATCGCCTTCCACTTAATTTATCAATCACTGTCACACGATAATTACTCGCTGCGTCTATTTATTATTTCATTACCATCTATTGAATTGTATTTCTATTACAAAAGACTCATGGAAATAAAGTTTTTTCTTTATTAATTCAAATTTTCTAAAACAAATAACTTATTAAAAATTTAAATTAGCTTATATGCAAATTAATTTTATTAGAGAATGAATGGAAAGTCTATTGATCCAAATTTTTTTTCTTTTTCTCTTTTAGCTACAAAGCCTATCTAGAGAGAAATAATTTTTTTTTCTGGCGCTATAAAGACTTTTAAACGAATTAATAATATGCAAGCTATTTATTTAAATCTATTTTTAAATATTTTTTATCGAACTGGGATCGAATCCATACCTGTTGGTTTTTATTTTATTAAGCGGTTTTGACTTGGACTTGAAAACTAAATTTCTTTTATCAATAGGTTTTTAAGTGTTTGGTCAATTTTTGATTCAATTATCTTAGCCATGTTATCAAAGGCCTAATTTTGTTAATCCAATGAATATAAATAGAAAGCGAATTTCGGAGCCGATAAGCCTAATTAGTAAATACAGAGAGGACCGTCAAACAGGGTGGAGATTGGAGGGAATGATTGATAAAATCGAAAAAATAATCGATAAAAAATCGATTTTTGTAAAAATCGATTTTAATCGATTTTCGATTTAAAAAATGATAAGTTGATTTTAAGGTTCTGTTTACGATTTTCAAGCGGTTTATAGAACAAGAAAAATAGAACGTTGATTACTGATGCCCAAATCAATTTATTCAGTCTTTATAACTTCTTTAAAAACCAACACATTGTATATGGTATAACATATTTAGTGTTTATAACTTAAGTTTTAACGTAAGTTTAACAAACCAAGAAATTCAAACATCAACTTCTATATTTCTAAAAAATCTGGTGAGACTCGTCGACAGCACAACTTTCTCTTATCTTCAGTAAGAAAGTGTGCCAGATTTTGTGTCAACATATATTTAGATTCCGACAGTAAGTTAAGGTACATTTGAATTCAAGATTTTTTTAAAACACTTTTTTCTCATTCACACTCACATTCACTCCACCACACAGTCTTTTCGGAACTCAGGCATCGATATCGTTATTGATTAATATACATATTGGGGTCTAGGATTCTTATTTAAGCATTTGGTATCCAAATTGTAATAAAATCATCGGACTGATGGGGTCCGAACCGGATTTGGTATACGAGGTTAGCATCTAACCACTACACCAAGCCCCGAGGGGAATTCAAGATTAAAATTTATAATCATGGGGAAATATTTATATTTTGTTACCATTGCAACCAATTCTCTATCTTTACTATGAAATATAAGAGTAAAGTGTACTTCAAAATGGGAATATACTTTTTAAAGAGCATCTAAAAAATAATTGATTTTTGAATTTTAATAAAAATTGTTGGGGATATTTTTAAGAAAATCAAAAAACTGAAAAAACTACCTCAGTAAACACTAGTACTTTTGGGATTTTAATTAACAGTTATTTTCTCGCTCCAGGGGGTATCTAACTTAAATATAAAATTCCAACCTCATACTCAATTCCTTCAAGCTTAAAATTGAACACAGACAGAAGACGATGTCGGAAAATCATTTCTTGGAAAATCGAAAATCGGCGTAAAAATCGATTTTTCGATTTTAAAAATGATGATTGATTTTAATAAAATGATAAATGATGAAAAATGAAATGATTAAATAGTCCAAACCAAGCAAAGCAAAATCCAATCTATGTTTTATTCATCCACTGTTTTTGTTAAATATGAAACATTCTCCATATTTATTTCATCTCTTTTGTTCTTATTCTAAAGAAAAAACATGTTTCGTTTTCACAAGAGGCACTTGTATTTTTGTTTATCAAAGTTGTATCCTTAAAATAAATGATTGAAAAGAAAAAATAAATAGAATGGGAAAATAGAAACTTAACAAGTATTACGGATTAAAGAAAATTCAAAATACGTTTCGTTTTCAAACTGAATTTACATTGAATTTTAAAATTAATTTTTACGAGTATTTTGTCCATTTGTTTTCAATAATAATTTTTTATTAGTAAAGGTGGAAAATGCTTTTTATTTTTCAGTCTAGAGAAATATATACTTACCGTTTTATTTTATGAGAAAATTATTTCGAGCCTATCAGATCCGACTGCACCAGACCTTTGATAACATGGGTAAGATTAATTGAATCAAAAATTGAACAAAGACTAAAAAGCTATTGATAAAAGAAATTTATTAAAATCAAATTAGACTACTTACCAAAGGTAAGAGAAAGTTGTGTTCTGTGCTTGACACACCAGATTTTTAATTAGAAAATTTAAGTGTATATATTGAACAGCAAACTTATTTGAGATAGCTGCAAAGCTCTGAGGTCCCTACGGCTTTCAGCTCTGTATCTCCAGCCAGAAAGCATCTCAGGTAAACAAACTGAGCTGCTAGTAGATGGTTCTATACAATTTTAATGAATTTAAATTAGACACAGCCACATTCCAACCAGTCTCTAATCATCACCCCTAGAGCCTATAACTTTTATTAATTCCCTACACGAAATTGCATCTTTATTTCTCTTACCTCTATATATATGTTAATATATATAGAGAGAAAGTATTGGATTTATGTCAAAAATTCGATGTCGAGATTTTGATGGATATACACGTTTTGAGGTACCCTGAATCCAAGAAAGGGGTTTTCGCGACATGGTCTGTCTGTCTATGTGTCTGTCTGTTAACAAAATAGGCCTATCTCAAGAACGAAAAGAGTTAGGTGGTTGAAAATTTATATCTAAGTTAGGTACCGCCCTGGGACGTGACACGAAGCTTTTGAACAAAATCGTCCAAAGAGTACTACTACTGATGTACTATTTCAGATTTTTTCGATTTTCTCAAAATTCGCTCCAACGATTTTGATTAAAATTCAAAAATCAATTATTTTTTAGATGTTCTTAAAAATGTATATTCTCATTTTGCCTATGAAATTTTTTGAACCACATTTTACTCTTGTACTTCATAGGTTAGATAGGAGAAATGAAGCAAAAGAAACAAAATATAAATATTCTCCCATGTGTATAAATTTTCATTTTGAGTAGGGTTGGAGAGAATAACAGTTACAGCCCTGACGTTTTTGGGTTGGGACACTTTCAGTGGGAGGAGGGGGTTAATGGGGTACGGAGGGGGCGCTGTGTCATAGCAGTCCAGAATTTGATCATTTGGGACAGAGGTCATCAGTTGGAAGTATGTCCAAGGTTTGTAATAGAAGCCCACCTACTATATCCTCGGCAGAAGATGATGGTGTACCATGAAATATTAATAAAGGAAGGGAGTTGTTCTAACATTTAAAAATCAAATTTTACATTTTGAATTCTAATACATGTATATCGGTGGAAACTAAATATATGTCGACACAAAAAATCTGGTGTGACAAGCACAGAACACAACTTTCGATTTCCGAAGGTCACACCAGATTTTTTGAGATGGAATATAGAAATGATGGCATAATAAAAAGATAAAAAAATTTTGACATGATCGCAAAAATTCGATTTTGAGATTTTGATGGATATGCACAGCGGCGTAACTAGCCTTTGAGGGCGGAGGGGGCGAAGCTCAACTGGGGCGCCGTTTTTCGTTCGACCTTTTCTTTTTTTTTAGTAAGCCAATTCGAATCTCGTTCGATCTTTTTTTTGTAATTTTTCTCCGGATTTGTGATATAAAATGATTTTATTATGAAATTTCAAAAAAAATATCCGGAATTTTTGGGAAAAAGTCGGAGATCCGGAGGCGCGAGGGGCGCCAAAAGCTTGATGCGCCTGGGGCGGGGGGGGAGCGCCCCCCTTCGCCCCCAACTGGATACGCTACTGGATATAAATGATTTTTTTTTGTTATTCTTTTAAGTTATTTTTCGGCATCAAATACTATTTATTCCCATCCATATTTATTTCAATTGTTAATTTAAAAATAACGCTGAGATAATGCTGAGAGAAGATTATTACTTTTTTTCTATATTATCTTTATTTGCATCAAAACTTTTTTTAATTACTGAGTAATAGAGCAGTAGTCTATTTATAATATTTTGGATTAATCACAAGTGCGAATGATTGCTGTCTAATTTAAACACTCACACTTGGGGTGACGACAGAGAGATTTCCTTTCAACATCTGTCCTGTTAAATCGCATGTAGGCCTCTCGATTTGCTTGAGCCCAAACCATGAATCTTTGGTTATACAACCTTGACGTTTTAAGATACACTATTTCGTGGCTTGATTAACTTGTCAGTCAATTTTAAACTTCCTAGTTTGTGTGGTTAGACGGATTAAATCCTCCAATGGAGATTGCATGTCTTCTAGAACCCTGGTTGGAAATGAATACAGCTTGGAACGTTATGGAGATTAGTACAGTACCAGAAATAATGTTTGAGTAATCTCTTTAAATAAACTTGTAATAAATGTTTTCCTAAATTGACATAAATATAAGAATCGTCTCGAGGTTGAATTTTTTGATACAATACTCTCTCTATATATGCTATATGAGAAAGTAAAAAGATTAGATTCACGAGAAAAAAAAACAAAATGAAATCAGAAAAAATTTTCTATCCTAAAAGAAATATCCTTTTAAAGGCATCAGGCAGCAGAAAGGAAGCCTTCTTTAATATCCAAATTCACTTTTTCCTCTCAAAAGAACTGTTTATTATTTTAAAAGTAGCAGTTGATAATTTTATATTATGATTAACCTCAAAATTAAATTAAACTGTCTTAAAGCGAAATTAACCTTTCTAAATAATTTTAATTCTCTTCATTACTTAAAAAGCGCGTAGACATAATTCAATCGTCTTTGTAAATTAATAAGCAAGCAAAACTTGTTTATTTCTCATTACTTTATCTCACCTTATTAATCTTATATGCTTTTAAAATAAGAGAAAGTAAAAATAAACACATAAGTCTTATTAATTTGTTAAAATATACATAAAATTTTGTATATTTGAGATTCACTCACTCAGGACTGTGGATGTATAAGGAAAGATGAAAATATTCCTTTTCAGTCCATTAATATATATTTTTAATTAATTAATTAATTAATCCAATAATTAACAAAAATATATTAAGAATAAAAAATAGTTTTGTTTTTAATGAACTGAAAAGGCCTGTTTTCATCTTTCCTTTGTTTATTTGTATCAAGAAAGGATTTGTATTACTTGTAATACTTGAAGTGTTAACAATTGCAAAATTTGTAAACAAAGGCTAGATTAGATTATTGTTTAGACTGGTGATTTCTGAACTCGAAAAGGCCACATTTTGTTTAATCAAAACAGTTTCTTTCAATGATAATGTTTGATTCTATTTTGTTAGGTAAAACTTATGAATTTTTTTGTTTTATAATCTACAGGTCTATTTTTTGTGTGGTTTAAATCAATCTGATTAGAGAGAGATAAGTTTAATCCGATTGAATATGGAAAAGAAATTTTTGAATTTAAAACTCCCTAAAACCCTTCTTACAGTTTACAAATCCAATTCAAGAACAAAAAAAAAAAAAAATCAACAAGCTTTGCTGTTGAGTTTGTTTCTTGGCGACTTGTAAGAAGACGAATTTTTTCTGAGCCTCCGTGACCGCCAAACTCTCTCTCTTGTTCTTTCTTCGTGAAGAAGAAGAAGAAGAAGAGAAGGCATTTGATAAGAATCTGTGGAAATGGTTTGATAAGAATCTCTGCTTGGAACGACGGCGCCGAGACAAGATGGCGCGGCGCCAACTGCCGACTCTTTTAAGGAGACTCGATAGCAGATAAATCCCCTAAAATTGGGGGGGATGGTTGGTTGGATAACTGCAACCCCCCGAAGAGATTGGTGCTCGGAGATTTACGGTCGTCGTCGTCGTCGTCCTCCATTCAACCCTTGCCTTGCTTTGGCCAAAGGCCCGAGCTCTGCCCTTCACTGTACTAACGAGCCGAGCTATAGTCTCATTTTTTTGCCCAGCACTAAAAAAATAACCTCCTCCGGACTAATGTAAATCTATAAAACTCGGGTTAAAAAGCGATTTGTACGAAAAATAGCCTTATGGTTGAGTTGCTTTATTAAGAGTTCTTTATGAATCGATTTTTTTGCGATTCCGCATAAGCAAACTTTATAAATATTAATAAAAAAAATATATTAATCTAGAAATGTGTGAATCCAAATGAAAGCACTCACTCTATATACAGTATTGAAAAATAGAAATTTATTCCCAATCTTTTTATTCCACAAATGAAATATTTGACATTCATTTATAAAATGAATTAATCAATAATAAAAATTTCAATTTAAATGTAAAGTTTTCTTCAAAATACAAGGGTAAAAAAAGAATAAATATAACTTGTTTGGGTGCGAAGACATTTAATAAAAAAAAAAAAAAAAAAAGACAGTATCACAAAATTAGAAAAATTATAACTATTTTTCTTTCGTAGGAGTGGGTACTTTTTAATTGTTATTTTTTCTTTCTACCTCATATACTATGAATGCGTGCAATGCAGTATAAAGGAATGTATTTTAATCAGCAGCCTGATTACAATAATTAGAGGTGAGACGGTTGTTAATTAAAACTTAAGCTTCTCCCGTTATAAGTCACGTTTCGCGCAAGCACTGGATTGAAATAAACCCCGTAAAAATATTTTTTTTCATAATTAAGAAAAGGCGAGGGTTCGCCGCAGGAGGCCGAGCCAGCTGGCGGAGGGGTCCAGGGGGGCGAATGCCTCTGGCTTGGCGCGGAGCCTGCCGAAGGCGGACTAGTTCAAGTTGTAAACTTTATTAACATATAAAAATATTTATATTTTGTTACCATGAAAACTATTTCTTCTATCTTTCCTATGAAGTACATACAAGTGTAAACTGTGCTTCAAAGAATTGGCTTTCAAAGTTGTTAAAAACAACTCCAACTCTCGCTTTAATTTATAAATATAAAACGGATACCGTATAAAAAATTAAGCGTTAATAATTCCGAACCTGTGAACATTCTTTCACAATTTGGAAAATCTCCTAATTGAAAAACGATTAGCAAACTTCTCTAAAAGGCCAATAGATAGAGAAAAAGAATGAACGTAATTAATTAATGCATTATAAGATAATTAATTCATTTTTTTTTCTGTTGAGAATACACAAAAAACAGGAGGGGCAAGAGACCTGTCAAATCCTATTTTAATGAATCTTAATTGAAAGTGTAAACTTTTTAAAAATTAAAATATTAAAAAGAAAATGAAAGTTCTCACGTTTTTTTTTTAAGAATTCGAGAGAGCTTTTTTTAAATATATTTTTATCTTAATGAAAAATTATATTCTGACGATTAGATAATAAAACAAAGTCTGGTTTTGGTGTCTTCAAATAATTAAAATGCCGAAAAATTAAAACTTTTTGCTCAAGTGGATCCTTAAAATGGTAGGGTATATCAGTATTATTTAGTTCGCATCACGTTCAAATATATTTAATTAATATTTAATGATTTTACGTAAAGTAATTAAATAAATGTTTTTCTTTAGACAAATTAAAGGATTACGCTTTTAAATGGTTTTAAATTGAGCTTATATTGTAAAAGTGGTGGGTCATTTAGATATTTCCCTAAGGACTAATTAATTGAGAAATAGAGTGTAGGATGTCAATCAAGTACAGAGCGTCGGTTGGTCGATCGGTGAAGAGGAATTTTACAGATAAATCATACTCAAGAGATTTTGTGGTGTGTTCATTCCATTTCTAGCTAAATAAGCTGATTTCCGATTGCTCCAATCGACTGAGATAGCTCTCATTGAAAAACGGCCTTAAGTGCAATTCCAGGACCTTATTCACTTTACTGCTTAGGGGGTGGAAATATTATAAAAAGAAATTCCTGAGGTGGAAGCGGAATGAAGAGGGTAATGAAAGATGGCATCCTGAATTTGACAATATCCCTATACAATGCACCCAATAAAATTATAAATTTATCTTTATAATTCAACTTTATAAGCGAAAATTGATTAATAGAAAGAAAGTATGTACAGTAGAGTCTTGCTAATCGCTAATCCGGCCCAAACGGGATGACCCCTATGCCGGATTACCCGAAACATTTAATATAATGCAAAATTTAATATTTCTCTTCAAATAATCTATAGTGGCACTTTGTTTTTTTTTTTAAATAACCCCTCTTTTTTGCTGCAATATCCCGAAGAAGTGGCTTTTCAGCACGCCGGATTAGCCAGTATGCCGGAGTATCAAAGTCCGGATTAGCAAGACTACTGTATATGCTATAGAATTATTTTAAAGAAAAATCTCCA